>ML832017.1:22967-53500 GCA_009831015.1 Picea engelmannii | reverse complement strand
TGAAAATAAATTCACACTTGTTGAAATTAAATTCACACTTGTTGAAAATGAAATTGCAGAAATTAAACCTATGCTTGCCAATGTGACCTAAGTAAACATAATTATTGAGTTAAGAACAATCTTATTGATATGAATGCAATGAACATAACTTGCAAATCTGATTTATAAATGAAATACAATATTTTCACTGGCATAAATAAATCCAAAATATAATTCCTCTAAAATGATAAATCTGATTTATAAATGAATTATAATTATATGAAAATAAATATAATTTACCAAGAAACTACAACTTATGATAATAAAACTAAAAATAATATAAAATATAATCCTATAGAAATGTAATTAGAAATAAATATAATCTAGTAAATAATTGCAATCCTAGAGAAATAAATAATTGCCAAAATAATTGAATTGACACAACAAGAAATGAAAAGCTACCTAAAGTATACAACACTCTATTCTATTGAAGTGGGCCTTGTCTCCATATAACAAAGTGTCGATATTAACCTACATCATTAACAAAAACGCACAAAATAAATAAGAATGAAACTAATAATTATATTAAATAATAACTCTTTACAATCCAAGATGAAAGAGGGCTCCTTTTTTCTAGATCACTTTTATGCATGAGCTTGCTTCAAAATATAAATAATTTTTTTCAAATATATGCCCACTTTAGAATTAATGAGTATCGAGTACTTATAACCATTTTACAATTTATAGAATATAGAAAATGATTTCCAGTATACTTTCTAATTGCCAATAAATTTTGGAATGTCTTTCCAGTATACTTTTGATAGTATATATATATATGAATTCCCACACCATTAATAATTTTTTTGAGCATGGTATATGTGTGTGGGGGGGGGGTAGTTTTGAATTCTTAATAAAAATGAATACGTACATGTGGACACATAAAATATGTCTCTCAATTAAAAAAAAAAAAAAAAAACATGTTTTATTCTCTTCCCCAAGTCTTTGCATAATTGGTGGTGGTCAATTTCCTCATACATAGCATGTTGAATCTACAACACATGGATCTACAAATACTTTATACCATTAAATTGAATATTCTCCAACTTGTAGCTTGCGAACCCGTAGCATAAGATTTTGAATTAATATCCTATCACAACTTGTCCAAAAATAATCCATTATTCATGAGTAACTAAAAAATACACATTTATCATAATGTTAATAAGATTTTTAACTGAAATACTAAATAAATGCAATGGAAAACACCTTACACCAAAATTATGGTTTTAAGCATCAAGAAGGATAAATATGGAGTTATGGGTAAGTAAAAAGATATGTAAATGATGATGAAAAGATGACGAAAATATGACATTTTTTAGGCCCATCAATAAGGTCAATGAGAGATCTTTCTTATCTGTAGGTGAGATTCTATTCAACAGAATTGAAAACCATACTGGGGAGCATCTTTGTTTCCTCCTATGGTTTGTAATGAGTTTTTTTCCTTAAAAGAGGGTTGTAGCCTTCAGATCAAATTTTGTAACTTTATATGTAGAATATGAAGGAAATAACCATATATTTGAGTTCCTCTCTAAAACTTTTCCTAATTCAAAAAACAAATTGTCCAAATCAGTGTCTGGAAAGTGATGTTATCACTGATTTAAAATCAACTATTTTGTTGTTTTTCCATAACGACAACATGGATTGTTTGGCTAATATATTTTGATAGAGAACTCAATTTCCACCATACCAGCTACATTAGATAGAGGATTTCTTGTGTTTTCTTTTGAAATATTACATGATATGTTTATGATAAATACATAGTGCACTACAACCCCTGAAAACTTACGCTCCCAAACTTTAGATAGAATTGCATATTTTTTACTTTCAAATAGTGACCTTGTCAAAATTGAATTGCATTTCATGTTTTGGATTTGAATGTGATTTTCATATTTATTTTTGTTTATCTCATATAAGTGAAATTAAAAGAAAATTGCATTGCTAGATCGATTTTTCAAGTTTCGGGTTTTTGATCCTATATAGACATTGGAGTGTGTTTGGTAGCATAACTACCAATATAATACAACCCTTATCTTGTTGCTTTCTAGTTTGATTTACATATTTATTTTCTTTGTTGTATTAAAGAAACTTTGCATTTCAAAAAAGAAAAGCACATAAAAAAGTGTGCTAGGGTGAAGCTTTTGAGTGTTTTTAAAAAAAACGATTGCATTGGTGTGATTAGTTTTTAGGATTTTGCTCATTTGTTTGGATTGTCTTGTGATTAGTTTTTAGGATTTTGCTCATTTGTTTGGATTGTCTTGAGTGATTGATTGAGAGATTGTGAGATTGCCTTTTTGGTTTTAAAATATGAAAAATAAAAAGATCTCTTCCCTTCCCTAGATATAGTTCATTAAACATAAAATTTGCATCTCTTGCATACACATTTTCTCTTATTTTGGTTGAAAAAGAGTCACAACATCATTTAAGTTGCATTTGTTCCCTTGAGTAATCAACAACCATAAGGAAAAATAATGTTTAATTTAAAATATATTAAACTATTTTTCTTCATAGAAAACCAACATGGAATAGTATTTAAGGCCTTGGTGAAGGATTGGAGAGTAAACTCTCCAAGGTCACCTAAACTGAGCCTAGAAGTCACTAGTGAGAGCATAAATCCATTTTCACAACGAGTGTGTCGGGAATATCCTCTAACATAGGATTTAAGAACGAGGTCACATTGGGGAAAGTTGAGCAATATCCTATCTTTTCTTTTCTTTGTGTTTGTTATATTATTTGGACTACTATGTGTGCTAGGGTTTCAAAAGTTCCCACACCTATCTGTGAGATAGTGCTCTGAAAGATTCAAGATTAGTTTCCCTTCCCATACATGTGTTTCAATCTATGACTATTTTCTAGTCACCGATTGTAAGGTGGTAACCATAGTGGCCTTTCCTAGGCATCTGCAAAGGTCATTGAGGTGGGAAGCTCCTATGGTACCTGGGGCATACATCAAACCTTTGTTTCAATTTTCCCATAGGATGCTTGCCTTAATAAAGGGTACTTGCATCAATAAAGGGTTGTTAAGTGTGGGTTACTGTAAATGTTCCTCACACCTTCTCTAGCTAATATTTTTGGGACTTGGAACCCCCCATAGGGTTGGTTTTCAAAAGGCCCTTTCATCAATTGGTTTTTCTTGTTGATATCCTATATATTTTAGGGGTGTAATATTTGGTTATGTGTATAATTCAGCCATAGGTTCATTGTAGTTGTTCTCATAACACACCTTATTCACCATGGAAGAACAACCACTTCATTGGTCCCATCGATAATGAGGAATTTCACCAGAGATGGTGGAAAGACCACCTCTTAAATGGAGGTCAATACGTGACATATCACTTACCTGGGTTGATAGAAGACCTGAGGAGAGTGGGAAAGTAAAAGTTGAATTGGTTGACTAAATTCCTCCACCCAATTTTAACTCTCCTTTGATTGATCCTAGAGACCCCATACTCATCTAGGTTAGGTGAGACTTCTATGAGCATTTTTCTTTTTTCAGTGATCCTCACATGATTTTTGGCCCAAGTGTTTCATCTAGTGTGGATGAGCCTTCAATCCGATCGACGATCGTCATAGGAGGCACATCCATGATTTCATCCTTTTCATCCATTAGTGCCATAGGACCTACACCATCTATACCCATTTCATTAGGTGTCTCCATTTGGGGGATGCAACCAATAATTAACTTTCCTTCCATGAGTATACCTAGAATTAGCACACCCATCACATTTGGGGGATGCCCATATTTTGATCTCCATCTAGTGGGGGAGCAAGCCTTGGTTTCAACACCGGAAGTGGATCTCCTTTCACCTTCGACATCCCTATAGGAAGCCTGACCATGTTGAATGTTGGTTTCCTTTTTAGATGGAGTGTGCCTAGCAGGTTTGGGACTACTCCTAGCCAAATTGGAGGAAAACATGTTTCTATGGGATTCAACATCCCATGGGGTAGTGCACCTTATATGCCTGAAATTCATGATACTTCTGTGTATACCTATGTTTTGGGGGGAATTCCCTTGGGGCAAATTATGTTCTAGGAGCTAGTAATCCTTCCTATTCTACCTCTATCCTTGAGGGAATCCCCCATAAGGGAAATTATGGTCCATGGGGTGGTTAAACTTTCATATATTCCTCTGGTCCTAGGAATTATTTCCCTAAGAGAAACTATGGTCAAGGGAGTAGTAATCCTTTAGGGTCTATGTCTACTCCTAGAAGTAACCCTCTTGGGGGCATGTACAATCCTGGAAGTAGTAATGTTTCTAATCATGGTCTAAGCATGTCCCTTGGTGAATGGGTTAGGTTTACTGACAGATAGAAGGATATATCCCTACCTGAAGTCCCCTAGGGCTAGGATGCATATTAAAGATAAATGACGAATATTTAAAGAATATCTTGATTACATGATGAATTTCCTTATCTTTGGTGTGAGTTCTAGTTGATCCTATTCTAGTTTTGGATTTTCATCAATAGAGATGCACACAAGAAACAAATGCAACCTTTCTCATTCTTCATTTACAATGATTAATAACATAAATTGACATGAAAATTGTTACCCCCTCTCAACTAGGGGTAACTAGAGGATATCATGTCTCATGGTCCACAATGAAGGTAGTGATTCCAGATATGATCATCAACATCCTCCATAGATAGAAACCCCTCACATGCCTCTCTCCTCATCATTTATCAACTCAACTTATTCACTTGATCAAGCATGGTTCATTCGATGATGGTGTTCCAACACACATGAGGTACAATAGTCATTATTTCATAATAATAATAATAATCTAATTTTAATCTCATGGCCAAGCCAGACACCAAATTGGTGTATGATACCCCCTTGTTTGTGGGGCAAGGGACCCCCATTTGTGCAATGATTTGAATGCTAAATTCTATGGAGGTGTACATACCCTTCCCCCTTTTGGATTTGAACCTGTGACCTCCAAGAAGGAAACACATGTTCTTAATCATTAGGCCCATAAAGTTGTATTAAAGTGTTACATTCAATGCATTAGATCACATTTAAGTGAGGATCATGAGTCTAAGTTATATAATGGATTATTATTTCTCAGAAGTTATGCTTTTTTCCTTGTTTCACCTCAATGGTCATCATGTGTGTCCTAGTTAAGTGTTGTCACTCTTGGGGAATAGGGGTACTACTAGGAGGCCTTGATAGGGGTAATATACCTCTCTCTTTCATACTTAACACTTTCCATCTATGTTCCTTCTATTTTCCTACCTTTTGGAAATGGTTGTTACATGTACACTAAAAAGGACCATTCCTTCATCCTCCTATGAGAAGAACAAATAGAATGTCGAGGTTGATGCAGTTGGTAAAAAATATTTAAAAAAAAGGAAAGCATGTTATAAAAGAAAGAAGAAATAGTGAGATGATAAATGACCAAATCAAAATTCAAAGGTCAGATTGAGCTCTAACTCCTCTCTGTGAGGAGATTTCCCTTAGTCCTAATGCACTGAATGCATATCAATTAAAAGGACTTAATCCTAGAAAGAAAAATAACAAAAAAATGAACCTAAAAAGGGGACTTGAAAAGTAATAAAAGAATATTGAAAGGTAAGAATGGGTTTGTAATACACACACTACTGAGGAAAGGGAATCTCAAGAACCAAGCACTCCCTCTACAAAGCCTCTCATGGAGATGAAACCACACATGTCCTTGCATGTCAATGCCACCATGACCTTGAAGTAAACCCCATGTCACATCATTCAATATACTTACACTTTTATGGGTTTCTTGGGAAATACCTCTCTGCTTGGGTACTAGCACACCTAATAGGGTGTTTTGGAGGGAATTTTCATGATGATGCCTAGGACGTTATACATTGTACACAAGACATTGCACACTTAAAGCAGAGCGTTGGGCCCTTTAATGATTTGACATGCCTTGGGGTACCTCCCCACACCTCTTGGCCTTGGATATTGGATAGATGAGCTTCAAAGTTGCATATACATCATGATGTACCATTGAGAGGGAAGGAAGCCCCATAGGTTGGCCAATGCACCCCCTGAGCATATTATGGTTTGATTGGAAGATGTCGCACTTGATGACTATTTCATACCATTTTGGAGGGATAATGGACCCTTCCTCATGCAGGATGTTGACACTTTGACCTGGGAGATTAGAGATCTTGATGGTGGCGTCATGGTTGATGTGATTTGATGCTTCATTGGTCCGACCTTGCATTGATGGAAATGAGTTGGCATTTGATGATAATGAGACATCACCTTTTTTATGAGGGGATGTGAACCTTAATCATGCTTTGCACATTTTGGATGAGATGTGGACTTTGGAGGCTATTGTACCCTTGGAGGAGATGATGTCACCTTTACTTGGGAATCTTGCACTCACACATGTGACTTTTAGAGGGATGATTTGATGTTTTAGAATGATTTTATTATTTTAGAGGTTATTTTCGAGGTCAGACTAGACCTATCCACCTTGTATGATGGATTTATCACACTTTATGGGATTTAGAGAGGTAAAACATTAGGGTTGCCTCATATAAAAGGCTAGCACTTCCCTAATTGTAAACCATAACTCATATTGTGGAGAATAACTTCTACATTTGTCTTCTTTACTTCTCTTTCACTATGAAGTACTTGTGTGCACTTTTTGGAGAATGATCTAGTGGATTCTTTTGACGTGTTTGTGGATGGTTTCATTTCTAGGGTTTCCTCATGCTAGATGATTTGACTAAATGTTCTTTTAAAATTGTGGATGGTTTATTCTTGAAATATTAAGTAAATGCTCTATAAATGTGGTGATTTTTCATGTTATCTTGTTTCTTCTTCAATAAATCTTGTTTTGAAAACCTAAGGAATATTTGTACTGGACTATCTTTCATGTTATCGTTCATTTAAAGCTTGTTGAAGGACATAAGGGTTTTTCTAGGTTTTGTAGTGGACTACATTAACTTTTCTCTTATAGGCTATGATCCTAGGGTTTGTAGTGGACTACTCTAGGGTTTTTAGCCAAAATCATTTCTAAATCTCTTGCTTAACGTCTTTGAAAGACATAAGATAAATTCCTTAGGGTTTGTAGAGGACTACCCTAAGTTTCATTTCTATAGTATTGATACCTAGGGTTTGTATTGGACTACCTTAGGGTTGAACCTTCAAGTATTTTCCTTTCCTTTTCCCTCCTCAGAAGTCACATGTTATACTCCATATTCCCAAGGAAGCTAGACGACACTAGTATTCTCTCCATTGCAAGTGATTTAAACCATAAACCTTCCTCTCTCATTTATGTCTTGGTTAGATTTAGCTCTAGTTATATTGCATTTTATTTTCAAGTCATTTTGGGCCTAACGTCTAGGGTTTATGTGTATTTTTATATTTAAAGCATCTCTAACACTATTTATTTCTACATTAATTGTAATTTCCAGTCATTAGGGCTTGGCATATTGCACTAATTTCAAGTAGTTTCATGTTATTTCATTTCATCAATCATTAACTAATGGTTTGTTAAGATCTTGACTAGATTTTAGCTCATCTTCCATTGCATTCTTGATGATTTCAAGACTCTTTAATTTATGTTGTTATAAACTTGTTATATGTTGAAGTATATAATCTTTTATTCAAGTTTTATTACATCCTTTTATTTTCTTTTGATATCTAGTGTCTCGGTACATTTATTTTACTCTTTTAACTTGATAATTTTCAATGATTGACTTAGAATACTCCCTCACACATGCACATTTAATTTTATTTGTTTAATCCACCTTGACCTTGCCTCGAACCTTGACCTAGCTAGTGAAGTAACCAAGATAAGGGACCATAGATTCACTTGGCCTTGTTATAGGATCCTTTGAGGTTACCAGGGAAGTCTCCCTTGTGTTGGGCCTCAATCCTTCACTAAAACGAGGGAAGTACCTACTTAGGTGACAATGGAAATTACTTCTATATGTTACACTAGTCAAGCACCTTGTGAAGGCTTTGCACAAGTGCTGCATTTTGTGATAAAAAAATAACAATTTTAATTTAGTATTTAGGAAATTAAATCTCCGATCAAAACCTCATTCAAATATGATCAATAACCAATGAAATACATGGATTTTTTGGGGGGTGAATAATATAGATTTATATATTCATTAATGAATAAGTAACAACATGTTTGATGAATGATTATTAGTACTTTAACTACTTCTCCAAAGTTTGACTCCTCTCCTTAGCCACAAGTCTTTATCTATTTTCTAGTATGATCCAGGAACTTACTATAGTGAAGTGGCCAGTTGAATGGCTGATTGAACTTCACTCAAGATATGATTTCTACCATGAGAACCAATGTATATCTCTTTATCAGCAAAGATATACCTATGATCAAATATATTTTTCCAAACATATCGCTAGCATAATGATGCTTTCAGTTGACTCCTTTCCTTTTAGCCTTGTGTCTTGTATTGTATGATATGGAGGTAATAAGATCAATGATACATGGAACACATTTCCTTCTTGTGTGATCCATGCATGGTCTCAACTCTCATATTTTAGCTTTAATAGCTTTTAGATTTTAGCTTTCCTCACATTTTTCTATTTTCAAGGAATATTGAGGCAGCCATGAGTTTGCCATTGGAATATTGTGGCTAGCTATATTTATCCCTAAGGAAAAGCATAGTTAGTTGCAACTATTTTTGAGGAAAAGATATGAAATGATTTTACTCAAGAATTTTCAGATATTACTTGGCTAAATCAAGATAGACGGGAATATCACCCTATGTTTATAGCCTCAAAAAATTGTTTCATAATCCATGAGTATTGGTTACAAGGGCTTAGGATGATTTTTAAATAAATAAAAGATTGTTGAAAAAATCAATATTAATGTACTTTTCTTAATATAACAGATGAAAAAGTAAATGTAGAGACAGAAGCAAAGAAAAAATACCAAGTCAATAATTAACACAGATGAGAAATAAAGCAATTACTTATTTCATTCCAATTTATCAAAAGAATCATTCTCTTTACAAAATTCCCTGAGGAAGTTTGGACCAAAGTCAAACTTAGATGTCCCCGATGAAAACCATACAAAAGGACTTCTGACAGAAAGAAAAAAAATGAACTTTAAAATCTAGATCAGCTTGCCACAGATTGTTTCTCACTCGACTCTGCAAAATATCATTTATCAGTCATGAAATTTAATTCACAAGTAGAAAAATCTACACAGAACATCAAAGATAGATCAACACCTCTGAGAAACAAGTGTCTGAATAATGTAATTCATCCTTGAATCTTGTTTTCTACAATAGGACCCTGTTGTCATAAAAGAGAATTAGGCTTTCAATGAATTAAAGAATGAATGAAAACTGAACTATCTCAATAAAAATCAAGAGTAGACCTTAGTATGCTTTCTCCTTCTATTCTCCTCTTGTTCCTTCTTCTCTTTTTGCCTTTAAGAAATCAAAGTTAGTTGAAGTATTTAAATTACCTCTTTTAGTTAAGTTAACTAAAACACAACTAACTTTTAGTTTAGGGGGAAAATTAATAAAATAATAATAAGGGTCTTTAATAAATAATAACTAGTAGGTGGGACCCCTTGTGACTCCCATCAGTTTCTTAAAAAACATAAACAAAACTAGTTAATCAATCAAACACATCTCTCCTTGTGGCTCCCATCATCACTGTCATAATTTGAAAATTAATATCAATGATATTTGAAACCATATCCAAAAAATATAATATCCAAAATATCCAAAAATAGTGTGTTGTCCAAAAACTTCAACAGTCAACTGTTCTCAAGAATCAATAAATAAAAACACTCAAAAACCATGTTTGCCACTTTGGGAGGCAATTTCCCCTTTGTTTCTATTGTCTCCCTTTGATTTCTCTGAATTTTCCTTAGGCTGTGTGGAGCCTTTAGGCATGATCTCACTGATAACATGAGAGAAATCATCTCTCAAGTGCATGCAAGATGAAATGGATTTGGAAGAGTCACTTGAGGGAGAGGAGGGGGAAAGAACATATTTTCCTTTATCAGGTGCATGTTGGGCTTCAGTTTTTAATCTCTTGCTTGTGTGGGAAGAATGTACTGGAGAGTGTGTAGGGGAAACTTGGAAAATTGGGTTAACTGGTGGAGCAGGAGCAGGTAGAGACAAATTGGGCCAACAACGATGTTGAGAGACTGTCGGGTGGACAACCTATTTCCATCCGTCATTTTCAGGGACCTCAAGTTGTAATGAGACATGAGGGGGAACTGGGATACCAGGGACATGTGGGGGTTGGAAAGGAGGCCTTTATGAACTAGGTTGGACCACACCTTGTCCAATCCAGTTGAAAAACCCAGCTTGGAATAGTTGGTTCAACTCTTGTGGATCTACATCAAAATGTGTCAAAAACCTTGGCCTTCTAAGACCCATGTTCCAATTTCCTCTTACCCTGTTATTTCAGCCATGGCTTCCTCTGTTGAAGAAGCTCATTCCTGTATGCATATTTTATTAGCAACTAGTTTCTTCAACAAACCATACATGACATCTCTTTAAATATGAAATAAAGTTTGGCTCAACAACACATCAGACTCATGCAATCCAATCCATAAAAATCGTTTAATACTTGTCAATGAGCAAGGGGTGAATAAGGGTTCTGGGATATATGAGGGATTGTATTGAGAGAAAAGTGGTAAAATGAAGGGGGATAGATTATGATTACTGATCAACAAATCATCAAACAATCAATTATGTTGTAACAACAAAACATATCAACTATAACTCATCTCTGTGCCATCCTTCAACTGCTATAATATAGAGTTTTCATTTAATTATAATTTAATTTTAAGAACAGGGTGTGAATAGTGAATCTAGGAATGTGAGGAGATTTTTGATGTGAGGAAAAGTGAGAGAATGGCAGGGAGATAACAAATATTGTTCATAAAACAAATCAATTAATCAATAAACATAACTCTGTACTAAAATCAATACAAAAAATACCAACACCATATCAACAATTACTATGTATCAAACTGTTCATTGTTACAGCATTTAAATTCCTCAAAATTTCTCATTTTAGAATAGTTTGTGCAATCATACTCATAATCGAAACAACTTTCCATTCAACAATCATGTTAAGAAAATGATTGGTCTTTAATTTATTTCTTTCCTTTTAAGAATTTAAAGAAAACACACAACATCATTTCTACACCTCTGCATCACTATAAAAATAACATCCACTGTCTACCAATTCACGATCGACCCAAATTAAAATATACACAGGTCCCTTTCAAAATACGAACATAATTCCAAACATGCCCGATTACATGCATTCTTCATCATATCAACCAATAAGATTTTTCAACGAAACCACAGCCTACATAAAACTCGAACCTCATCATTGTAGATGTAACCATTTAAATTATGCACGATGATTCAATAATATATGCACAATGAACATAACCAAATACACACAATCACCATTTCCATAATTATCTATAACCCTGATCGGGCCCAGTGAAACACATAGGTGTTTCCAATTTGCAATTATGACCACGTTGTAAGAACATAGTGAGTGGAAACATAACAGGAGAATAATATCCCTCGACTATAAATTACTCGTTCCCAATATTAATTCTTCAACCAATTTAATCATAGAATGACGAGGTAAGGACTCGACAAAAAAATCCATAACCCCTCCACTTGATAAACCCATATTTAACAACCAAGAAGATGCCCGAAGGGAGCATAATAGTTGGAGATTAAAAATCGAGCTCTGTCACAACAAATACAAGGAGATAATCGAGAGCATGTTCATTCAACAATAATACAGAGAACTGGAGGTTATCATATCAACCACAGGTAAAAGCTATTTCAATACAGACACAGTAATAAGACACTGGGTCTCCTTATAATCCCCAGTCTGGGCAATGGAACAACAGTTAGTCACAACGAAAGACAATGACGGGTAGGGTAGAAAAAATGATGCACATAGTACGCTTATGTTTGCATAAGAGAGGTTAATTTACACTAATAGTGACAATTACCAAGAACACACAGATATATAACCTCTGTCTATTTTCTCGAGAGTCGAACCGTTTGACGACAATACCGGTGAGGACGCCTAATACCGAGGCATAAATTATATCAACCCAGAACCATACGGTATATGTCAACATTATGGCCACCCTAAGACCAATTCTCGAGATACTTTGGTGCCAAGATAATCAGAATGAGCCCATGACCATGACTCTAGTACGAGAAATACATAGCAACCAAATGGCAGTATGAACACGACTAGATAGGGTTACACTCGTGACTGTGAGGAAGCAACCGACAATAATACACAGAGTGAAACTCTCCACCATTAATACATAGCAATATATAACCAATTCACTTATTATCCATAGAGACCCACCACAATTTTAACCAACAGAGCAACCAATGGATGCAAAACTCAACCAAAAACCAATTCTTTTGCTTGCAATACGAACAATTACACAGTCATTCCAGAGAGAAAAATCACGCATTTACACAGTTGCAATTCTCAAGAAAACACAAACCCAAGCATTACTCAACCATTTTTTGTTCATACACGGAGCATAATTCATGTATGGGGTGAAAAAGAACCATACCTGTAACAAATAGCTTAAAAGGGAGATTTGGCTGAGCGTTTTCTTCCCAAGCCTGAAATGTGAAGCTTAACCACCAATAGACCGAAATGAAAAAAAGAAAAATACTACGGTGACGGTCAATGGGGGGAGTATGGAGTGTCATGCATTTACTACACGTCGCTTCCATATCCTATCTTATTCAATTCTGAAGTACAAGACAACCAACATTAACCAATGCATTAAACCATGTAATGAATTTCCAAACCATTGAAATCTGCAACGATATGCCTTGCCCAATGCGCCACCCAAATCATTCACACGTTAACCTTTGCCAAGCTCTTATGCCATACCATATGTATTGTAATGTTATATGCACCCAAAATAAATCAAATGAAAATTGCATAGCTAGTAACCAACCATATAATAGTTAGTACTAACACTAACATGTTTTACCTTTCCATTTGCATATAATCCTTAACATAACTCAAACATAGATTCTTTCCTTTTAGGATTTTTTTTCATAAGTTTCTTTTCTTTGTTTTGGTTATGTTGTTACCAACATGTTTCTTGTGTGTATGTGGCCAGGTAATAGATCACGATGATTTGTAACATAATTAAATCATAGAAACTGTAAATATATGCCCATCATAACATAGAAATAGTGCTTTGAATTGCATAAACATCCCATAAAATGCATCATCCACCTGTTACTATGTCAAAAAGAAACCAAGACTGCATTGTCAACCATATAGGACTGTGTAAGAAGCGTCAAAACAACAACATAAAATGTGTGATATGACTATCTTCGAGCCTCCAGTCTACAAGGGGGTCCCACCTACTATTATTATATTATTAGCATACTTTAAATAATAGGGCTTTAACAATACTTTGCGAGCGAAATTCCTCCTTGCGATTTTAATCATCAACAAACTGGAGACTCCATAGGGAAATCTATTTCCAACAAATTAAGAACTCAAAATGTATCGTTTCTAAGACCAAGTAACATCTGATCAAGAAGATATAAATCAAAATGATTATGCCACATGGGGAAGTGAGCGGATTTAATGGCAAAATGACCGGGAATTTGGGAATAACTCATGGAAAGTGTTAAGTATGAGGGGGTTTATCCCTGTAAGCATAATCATTCAACCATAATTTTCTCTTGACTTCAAGGAGATTTTTTTTTTTGGACTTGCTCTTTTGAATCTCAAAATGGATGAAGAAATGGAAAGAAGAAGCAGGATGTAACCAACTATCTCATAAAACAACAATGAAAGTAGATAACAAATTCAATGATACCTTAAGGGGGAACATCATAAAAACCGTGTAAGCTTGATTGTTATTGACTAACAATACTTTGCAGGAGTGTTGTTGTGGAAGAACTAATCCAACATTTTATTCTTGAAAAAAATTGAAATCAAAAGAACAAAAGCAAGAAATGTCATAACAAAAATGACACTGTAAAATTGAAAATAGCAGAAATGGAATGACATAAATGCAAACAGCAGAAAGAAAACTACTAAAATCAAAGTAGAATTGAAAACTATTGTAAAAGCACAATTGAAATAGCAGAAATGAAAACTACTAAAAGAAAGAAGAATTGAACTACTAAAATACAGAACAATCCAAACAACATTAAACTCTTCAAGTTGGTTCCACGTAGTGTTTAGAGTGAGAACCGTTAGTGCTATAGGAAAACAATAACTCATGTAAATCCTTTAGAATATAAGAGTGTCTTCCCAGCCATAATTTTTTAAACTTTGAGTGTCTTCCCCTATCAACATGAGTTGAATTCCACAACATTACTTTCTCATTGACTTTAAACTTGACAGTTTTGACACTCTTGTTGAAATAATTCTTAACAGTTTGTTGTCTCGTTTTTATATTACCCAAGGAAAACATCCTTTGCTCCTCTAAATCCAGGAGGGCATTCATCCTTTGTGAAACATTAGAAGAATTTAATTCTTCGACTTATAGAATTAACCGTAAGGAGGAAAGTTCCAACTCAGTAAGCAGATTGGCTTCTTGACCATAAATAAGATGGAAAGGAGTGCAACCAGTGCCCACCTTGGTGGTGTTTCGATCTGCCCAAAGGGCATAAGTGAGGAGAGTGTGCCATTGACGAAACTTATCTTCAATGAGCCTTTTGACGATTCTCACCAAATTCTTGTTGGTAGATTCGGCATGCCCATTTCCTTAGGGGTAATAATCTGATGAGGTGAATTGTTTAACTCCCAAATTAGCTAAAAATTGGGTTAGCTTAGTAGAAATAAAAGCGAGACCATTGTCTGTAATAATTTCTAAAGGAAGACCAAATCTGGAAAAGGTGTTATTTTCAAGGAAAGAAATCACCTAATCATCTTTCCAATGTTTAAGCAGGACAACTTCAGCCCATTTTGTAAAATAGTATGTGGTTGTCAAAATAAATACTTGTCCTACTAAAGACGGAGGATTAATAGGACCAATAAAATCCAATCCCCACTTTGAAAAAGGAAAGTCTAGGAGGACAAGTTATAACAACATGGCTGAAAGGCATTCTTTCCCAGCAAATTTCTGGCACTTGTCACAAGATCTCGAAAAAACATAAGAATCACGAAATATTGAAGGCCAATAGTATCCTTTTATAATAATATTAAAAGCAGTGCTTATAAAAGAAAAATGACCTCGTGAATAACAGAATTTGAAGAACCATGAGTTTCTTGCAACTGTTTTTGTGCTTCCCCATTGTTTACACAACGAAGAAACATACCATTAGCAGATATTCTAAACAAGAAGTCTCCTATAATGACGTATCTAGAAGATTCAATATGGAGTCTTCTTCTTTAATGAGTGTCTAAGTTATCTGGACATCTTTGGTTTTGCAAATAGTAAACCAAATTCTTATACCAAGGATCTGATTATCAATGTAGAAGAGTGTTGATAGAGAACTATCTTGTTCATCAATTTCTTCACTAGTTTCAGCATGCTGAGCTAAGTGAAGGGATACGTTACGTCCCTTGATGGTGGTATAATTCATGATAGTTAAATCATGCTCCTGGATCTTAGCAATCCAATGTTCAATATTCCTTGAAAGATAAGTCTGTGAGAGAAAAAACTTGACAGTAGGTAAAGGGACTTTTACCAACGTATGCTTGCCTAAGATGAAGTGGCGAAATTTTTCAACAGCTTTAACAAGAGCAAAAACATGTTTTTCAATAAAAGAATATTTAAATTCATCATCAGACAAGATTTAACTCATGTAAGAAATTGGTTTTTCATTACCTTGGTCATCACCTTGCATGAGGATAACATAAAATACTTCCTCTGTGGCATTAGTATATATAATAAATTATTTCTCAAAATCTAGCTTCGCCAAAACTGGTGTGGAGCTAATTGCTTTATTGATCCCTACAAAAGAACATTTGACATCATTTGTCCAAGAGAAGGAATGATCTTTCTTAAGCATATTATGAATTGGTTTGACCATTATAGAAAAATCAGGAACAAACCTATAGACAAAGTTAATAACCCCCATAAAATCTTTAACCTCCTTCTTGGAAGTGGGAGAAGGAAGATTTAGGATAGCATCAATCCTTTCAGGATCAATGCTTATTCCTGAATCAGAGACAATGTTTCCAAGGAGATTTCCCTTAGTAATGCCGAAAATAGACTTAGAAGGATTTAGAGAAATGTCAAATTTCCTACATCGCATGAGAACTCTTTTAAGATTACCAAAATGATATGATCAGTTCTTAGAGTACACAGTTAAGTCACCAAGATAGATCTGAATGATCTTGTCGATCAAATCGTCAAAATTTATTTGCATAGCTCTTTGAAAAGTGCCACCTGCATTAGATAAGCCAAAAGGCATACGTTCATAAGAAAAAGTGCCCCAACGAGTAATAAAAGTGGTTTTATATTTATCTGCCCTTTTTACCTTGATTTGATTGTAACCAAAAAAATCTTCAAGTAAGGATATCATATGTGACCTTGCAACTTGCTTTAAAATCATTTCCATATTAGGGAAAGGAAAGTGATATTTTATGCTAGCCCGATTCAATGCGTGAAAATCTATGCACAATCTGATTTGACCAGTTGTTTTCCGAACGGGAACCAAATTAGAAACCCATTCTGAATACTTAACTGGAAAGATAATCCCAGCCTTCAAGAATTTTTCCAACTCTTTTCGAATAGTTGTTTCTAGTGCAGGGTTAATAGGTCTTTGTTTTTTCCTAACTGGTTTTATTCCCTCCTTGATAGGAATGACATGTTGTATAAGAGCGAGATCAAAACCACAAATATCCTCATAAGACCAAGCAAAAACATCTTGAAATTCACCAAGCAGTCTGGAAAACTTCAATTTTTCTTCGTCAGAACATTAGGCACCTATTTTAACATTCTTTGGAGACTCAGGTGTTCCAATGTTCAAGGAAATGGTTTCACCCACTTTCCTTTTTGAATCCTCTTCTTTATGTTTCTGTTTTCTTCCTACATCACTTGATGAAAATGAACTTTCTAGAGGAGTCAAGCCCTTAGGAATCTTGTTATATTCCATTGATATAATTTCCTTAGGCTTATAAGGTTCATTTTGAATGAAAGCACAGATGCTCTAATCACTAGGGAAGACCTACCATGATTCTATATTGTCAGGGATATGTGGACGAGATAGAGATTGAAAAGTACAGTCAGGTCTTTGTAGCAAAAGTTGTCGATTAGGAGAGGATGCAAAAATAGCTAATCGATCAACCATTGAGTTCAATTCCCTTTTCACATGAGTGATATTGAAACATAGTAGGTTCGAGATAAGTGCCCAAACAGTTTGGGTGTAGCGTTTCATCAACTTGTTGCTAGGAGAGTATATCTTACATACAAGGTTCAAAACAAGCTCAGAATCCCCAAAAATTGTAAGGTGACAAAAACCTAGATTATAGGCATTTTCAATGCCTAACAGTAAAGATTCAAATTCAGTGACATTGTTTGTGCAAGCAAACTCTAACCTATAATAAAAGTTATGAATTTTCCCCATAGGAGAGTACAAGATAATTCCATCTTTGTTTCCTTCATTAGAGAACGAACCATCAAAGTGCATATGCCACATACCCCCGTCTAAGTCGATTCATTCCAATGAAGTGTTATCCTCCTCGGCAAAGATGTAATATACTCCTAGGTCCTCTTTGATATAATTCACATTAGGTTGTTGAACACTTTCTATGTAAGGTAAAATCCTTCCCTCTCTAAGGACTATGATGTTTTTACCATTCCAAGGAACGAATAAGTGTGTCCTGTCGAGTGAGAGGTATCCACCCATCAAAGCTTGCCAATCTCTTCCTAAGATGATCGAGTAGTTACTTACTGGCATATACATTACCTAAATATTAAGGTTTGTCCTTATTTTAGGGTGCACACATAAAACCAAGGTCATGCCCTTGATTTCACCTATAGTCGTTTGTTGTAGACTATTCTAAGAGAGCATGGTTCTAGCGTTTTCATTTGTACAAGACAATCCTAGATCTACCATAATAATCTTCGACATTACACTTGGGCCTGAACCGTCGTCAATGAGGCAACAATGGGCAATCTTATCCATAATCTTTACAGAAATATAAAACAGAGTTTTTTTATAGGGTGTCTAAAGTTATGTACACCTACTTTATTTACAGATGAATCATCTTCATCTACCTCTTCATAGAGGTTGGCTACAACAAAATCTTTTCCTTCCATAAATTGTTTTAGATTCTTCTGTTCTTGAGGGACGACAACCATGTCCAGAAGGGTTGCATCTGCTTTAATGTTGGCCAACTGATTTAGAATATTGTATTTAAAAGAGGGGATAGGGGAGGTAGTTCCTTGACTGTCAGGAGCCTTAGGAACCTGAACAGTAGTAGCTAGTGAGGATGATCTCAAGCTAGAAGAATTGTGGGGAGGATCATATTTTCTTTTGGGAGCATAGGATTTATTCCTAGTATTGATGATCATGACATATTCTGGATCTGCAAAGTCTAGGACAACGATGGTAGTTTCAGGTATATTACCAAATATTTTATCTCTGGCACTCTTCTTTACCTCACATGTACTTTCCTCATGGTGCTCCTCGCAAAATTTACACCAACTACGAGGCATGATAGCTTTAGGCTGAAAACTATTTTCATTTGGATTTCTAAAGGGGGGTGTAAAAGAGGATGAAGATCTATGGGTAAGAAGGGAGACATTTCCCTTTCTCTCATACATTATCATACGATTATTCATGTCTTGTACAAGCTATAAGAGGGAGTACATGTATGTCTATTTAACTAAATCTCCCTGAGGAAGACCTGTTCTTTCAAGTTGTTCTTCATACTCTAAACAAATATGTAGATCAGAAACGAGGTTATCAATGCCATTTTACTCAAGCCTATGATGTTATGGGGAAGGTAATGCATTATAATAATGCATCAAATCATCTTGGTTATGAGGTCGAATGAGTTTAGGGATTTGATTATATAACTTGGTGAAATGCAAATTGAAGGACTTGATAGTCTCACCATCCTTATAAGCGATGTCATTGTATTCTCGTAACTACTTGGCTGAGATTTTGGATTTCCCATAGGTGGATTTGAACCAATAGAATAACTCCTCCCAAGTAGATAAAATCTTAGGAGGGAGATCGAAGAAATCGATCGCAGCCTTCCCTTCAAGGGAATTGACAAATAAGCACATAGAAGTATCATTGTCATTGGATCATATGTTGTGACATGCATTAGAAAATGAAACCAAATGTTGATTCCTAGTGACAGTGTTATTACCTAAAAACCTAAGTAGATTCTCTTAGAATTTAGGAAGTGGATGAGTAGCAGGTGCCAGGTTAAGAGGAGAGGAAACATGCCACAGTGTGGTTGCAACATCTTCTTTAAACTGAAAAATCCCATACTTTTTAATTACTTTGGTGGGGTTTGTGGTATATTGGACAGGTACTTGGTGACTATACAAGCTACCAATCACTGACGAAGCTAAATATTGAGATGAAGAAGCACCTCCAGTGCCACTAGAGCCACCACTAGATTCCATCTTGTGGATAATAGGTAAGGGAGATAAAGAGGAACTTGATGAATTAGACAAGGTTCTCCTTAGATCACTTTGTTGGGTTCATAACACAACTTTCCTTCTTCCTATTTTAGCAATAGGATTAATTTCAGGTGATAAACCTCTTCTTCTCCTAGAAACACGAGGGTATAAGGACATGGAAAGAAGATCAAATATGGAAAAATAAAGTTATGGTTGATTCCTAAGTTGTCTATGTCTAGCTTCCCAACGTTCTTGGGAACTTATGTATTTTTCAATTGTTGCCCATGAACGATGAAGATCAACCTTGGTATTAGAAGTATCTAAGATGGTGTTAAGCAATTTTAAAGCAATGTTGGTCTGATCTTGAAGACCGAGCTCAATATTAGGTTGTCTTTCAATAGGTACAGTCATTAAGAAATGAAACAATCAAAGAATCAATATTAGAAAAATAGATATATGCAATGATAATCAATCATAAAAATCAACCAAAGAGATATGGAACATCTCCTCAGTATGGTCGCCAAATAAATGTTGAGGAAAATATATGAAATAATCTTACTCAAGCATTTTCAGATCTTACTTGGCTAAATCAAGATAGACGAGAATATCACCCTATGTTTATAGCCTTAAAAAATTGTTTCCTAATCCATGAGTATTGGTTACAAGGGCTTAGGCTAATTTTTTTATAAATAAAAGATTGCTGAAAAACTCAATATTTATGTAATGTTCTGAATATAACAAATAAAAAACTAAATGTAGAGACAAAAGAAAAAATTAACATAGATGAGACAGAAAGAAATCGCTTATTTCATTCCAATTTATCAAAAGAGTTGTTCTCTTTACAAAATTCCCTGAGGAAGTTTGGACCAAAGTCAAACTTAGATGTCCCTGATGAAAACCATACAAAAGGAATTCGGACAGAAAGTAAAAAATTGAACTTTAAAAGCTATATTAGCTTGCCACAGGTTTCTTCCCACTCGACTTTGCACAATATCCTTTATCAGTCATGAAATTTAATTCACAAACAGACAAGTCTACACAGACTATAGAATATAGATCAACACCTCTAAAAAACAAGTGTCTGAATGATGTAATTCAGCCTTGAATCTTGTTCTCTACAATAGGACCATGTTGTCATAAAAGAGAATTAGGATTTCAATGAATTAAAGAATGAATGAAAAGTGAACTATCTCAATAAAACTCAAGAGCAGACCTTAGTATGCTTTCTCCTTCTATTCTCCTCTTGTTCCTCCTTTTTTTTCCTTTAAGCAATCGGAATTAGTTGAAGTAGTTAAACTACCTCTTTTAGTTAAGTTAACTAAAAAGAAACCAACTTTTAGTTTAGGGGGGAAATTAATAAAATAATAATAAGGGTCTTTAATAAATAATAACTAGTAGGTGGGACCCCTTGTGACTCCCATCAGTTTCTTAACAAACATAAACACAACTAGTTAATCAATCAAACACATGCCTCCTTGTGGCTCCCATCATCACTCTCATAATTTGAAAATTAATATCAGTGATATTTGAAACCATATCCAAAAAATATAATATACAAAATATCCAAAAACATTGTGTTGTCCAAAAACTTCAACAGTCAAATGCTCTCAACAATCAATAAATAAAAACAATAAAAAACCATATTTTCCACTTTGGGAGAAAATTTCCCCTTTGTTGCTATTGTCTCCCTTTGATTTCTCTGAATTTTCCTTAGGCTGTGTGGAGAATTTAGGCCTGATCCCACTGATAACATGAGAGCAATCATCTCTCAAGTGCATGCAGGATGACACAGATTTGGCAAAGTCACTTGAGGGAGTGGAGGGGGCAACAAAAACTTTTCCTTTATCAGGTCCATGGTGGGCTTCGATTTTTAATCTCTTGCTTGCATGGGAATACTATACTGGTGAGTGTGCAAGGGCAGTTTGGAAAATTGGGTTAATCGGTGGAGGAGGAGCGAGTAGAGACAAATTGGGCCAACCACAATGTTGGGAGACTGTCGAGTGGACAATCTCTTTCCATCTGTCATTTGAAGGGACCTCAGGTCGTAACGAGACATGAGGGGGAACTGGGATATGACCAGGGACATGTGGGGGCTGGAAATGAGGCCTTTCTGGCCTAGGTTGGACCACCCGTTGTCCAATCCAGTTGAAACACCTAGCTTGGAATAGCTGGTTCAACTCTTATGAATGTGCATCAAAATGTATCGAAAACCTTGTCCTTCTAGGACCCTTGTTCCAATTTCCTCTTCCCCTGTTATTTTGGCCATGGCTTCCTCTGCTGAAAATGATCATTCTTGTATGCAGTGTTTATTAGCAACTAGTTTCTTCAACAAGCCATACATGACATCTCTTTAAATATGAAACAAATATTGGTTCAACAACACATCAGACTCATGAAATCCAATCCATAAAAATCTTTTAATACTTGTCAATGAGTAGGGGGTGAATAAGGTTTCTGGGATATATGAAGGATTGTATTGAGTGAAAAGTGGTAAAATGAAGGGGGGCATATCATGATTACTGCTCAACAAATTATCAAACAATCAACTATGTTTTAATAACAAAACATATCAACTGTAACTCATCTTTGTGCCATCCTTCAACTGCTATAATACATAGTTTTCATTTAATTATAATTTAATTTTAAGAACAGGGAATGAATAGTGAATCTGGGAATGTGAGGGGATTTGTAATGTGCGGAAAAGTGAGAGAATGGCGGAGAAATAATGAATATTGTTCATAAACCAAATCAAGTAATCAATAAACATAACTTTGTACTAAAATCAATACAAAAAATACCAACACCATATCAACAATTACTGTGTATCAAACTGTTAGTTGTTCCAACATTTAAATTCCTCAAAACTTCTCAATTTAGAATAGTCTGTGCAATCATACTCATAATCGAAACAACTTTCCATTCAACAGTCTTGTTAAGAAAATGCTTGGTCTTTAATTTCTTTCTTTACTTTTAAGAATTTAAGGAAAACACACATCAACATTGCTACACCTCTGCATCACTATAAAAATAACATCCACTTTCTA
Source organism: Picea engelmannii (assembly GCA_009831015.1). NCBI lineage: Eukaryota > Viridiplantae > Streptophyta > Pinopsida > Pinales > Pinaceae > Picea > Picea engelmannii. The sequence goes on along the minus strand of ML832017.1, from coordinate 30,859 downwards.
CCAATTCACGATTGGCCCAAATTAAAATATACACAGGTCCCTTTCCAAATATGAACAAACTTCCAAACATGCCCGATTACATACATTCTTCACCATATCAACCAATAAGATTTTGCAACGAAACCACAACCAACATAAAACTCGAACCTCATCATTGTCGACGTAACCATTTCCAATATGCACAATGATTCAATAATATATGCACAATGAACATAACCAAATACACACAATCACCATTTCCATAATTAGTTATAACCCTGATCAGGCCCAGTGAAACACACATGTGTTTCCAATTTGCAATTACGACCATGCTGTAAGAACACGGTGAGTGGAAACATAACGGGAGGATAATATCCCTCGACTATAAATTACTCAATCCCAATCGTAATTTTTCAACCAATTTAATCATAGAACGACGAGGTAAGGACTCAAAAAAAATCCCTAACCCCTCCACTTGATAAACCCATATTTAACAACCAAGAAGATGCTCGAAGGGAGCAGAACAGTTGGAGATTAAAAATCAGTCTCTGTCACAACAAATACGAGGAGACAATCGAGAGCGTGTTCATTCAACAATATCACAGATAACTAGAGGTCCTCATATCAACCATAGGAAAAAACCCTTTCAATACAGACATAGTAGTAAGCCACTGGGTCTCCTTATAACCCCTAGTCTGGGCAATGGAACAACAGTTATCCATAGTGGAAGACAATGATGGGTAGGGTAGAAAAACAGATACACATAGTGCACTTACGTTTGCATAAGAGAGGTGAATTTCAACTGAACAGTGATAGTTACCAAGAACACACGGAGATATAACCTTTGTCTATTTTCTCGAGAGTCGAACCATTTGACAACAATACTGGTGAGGATGCCTAACACCGAGGCATAACTTATATCAGCCCAGAACCATATGGTATATATCAACATTATGGCCACTCTAAGACCAATTATTGAGATACTTTGGTGCCGAGAAAATGATAATGAGCCCACTACCATGACTCTGAACACGACTGGATAGGGTTACACTCATGACTGTGAGGAAACAACTGACAATAATACACAGAGAGAAACCCTCCACCATTAATACAGAGAAATATATAACCAATTCACTTATTATCCACAGAGACCCACCACGATTTTAACCAACATAGCAACCAATGGATGCACAACTCAACCAAAAACGAATTCTTTTGCTTACAATCCAAACAATTACACAGTCATTCCAGAGAGAAAAATCACACATTTACACAGTTGTAATTCTCATGAAAAGACAAACCCAAGCATTACTGAGCCATTTTTTGTTCATACACAGAGAATAATTCATGGATGGGGTGAAAAACAACCATACCTGTAATAGAGAGCTTAAAAGGGCGAGTTGCCCGAGCGTTTTCTTCCTAAGCGTGAAATGCAGAGCTTAACCACCAATGGACTGAAATGAAACAAAGAGAAATACTAGGGTGACGGTCGATGGGAGGAGTATGGAGTGTCATGAATTTACTACACATAGCTTCCATCTCCTATCTTATTCAATTCCTAAGTACAAGACAACCAACATTCACCAATGCATTAAACCATGTAATCAATTTCCAAACCATTGAAATCTGCGACGATATTCCTTGCCCAATGCGCCACCCAAATCATTCACACATTAAGCTTTTTCAAGCTCTTATGCCATACCATATGTATTGTAATGTTATATTTATTATGTGCCCAAAATAAATCAAATGAAATTCGCATAGCCACTAACCAACCATTTAATAGTTAGGACTAACACTAACATCTTTTACCTTTCCATTTGCATATAATCCTTAACATAACTCAAACATAGATCCTTTCCTTTTAGGATTTTTTTTCATAAGTTTATTTTCTTTGTTTTGGTTATGTTGTTACTAACATGTTTCTTGTGTGTATGTGGCCAGGAAATAGATCACGATGATTTGTGACATGATTAAATCATAGCAATTGTAAATATATGCCCATCATAACATAAAAATAGTGCTTTGAATTGTAGAAACATCCCATAAAATGCATCATCCACCTGTTACTATGTAAAAAAGAAACCAAGACTGCATTGTCAACCATATAGGACTGTGTAAGTAGTGTCGAAACAACAACATAAAATGTGTGATATAACTATCTTCGAGCCTCCAGTTTACAAGGGGGTCCCACCTACTAGTATTATATTATTAGCATAGTTTAAATAATAGGGATTTAGCAATACTTTGCGGGAGAAATTCCTCGTTGCGATTTTAATCGTCAACAACTGTCACTAGGAAAAATTGTCTCCTATGTGCCATTTTGAGGGAAAAATCCATACAAATGTGACACACTTTGGCATAAGGATGCATATTTTCTCAACTCAACATTGTTTGGTTTAGGGTGCAAAATATGAGTATAATAGAAGGATTAGGGAATTTCCTTGAAGGATAGAGTACATTTTGTGTTGGAATAGAGGAGGTTCAAGCCTAAAAAAGTGTCACATATTTAATATAGCGAGGGAGAGTGTTGAAGATATCAATATAATTAAATTTGTTCTCATAAAATGAAGTTTTGCAACTACTAATGTTACATGTTAGAAATGTGAATCATCAATAGTTTTTTGTAATCTAATTGAAAGGGTATAGTGAGTGCATAAAATGAGGGTAGATGCAATGGAATATGTTATCGCTCTGTAAATTCCCAGAGGTTGTCGAGAGGTAGAAAAAAAAATTCAAAGGTAACTTTATCCAACCACTTCGAAACTGGGATCTATCCCTTCTAGTTTCAGAGAGGGATCTCTCTGTGAGATTTAGATATGTTTTAGGTTTCAGATATTAGGCTAGTTAAATAAATAGGACTGTGTTGTTTTGTTTTATAAAATGGCTGAAATATTTCTTACGCATCCATTGGGCTATGAGGTTTGTGTTAAGGTTTGAGATCTGAGAACAGATTTTATAAGGTTTCTTCATAGGGCAAGAAAATGCCAATGTTGGATCATTTATAAATTAAAGTGATGGATAGCAGAAATAGATGAGAAAGTCAACTATAATAAAGAAGCATTCAAGATTTTTTTTATCACAATATCAGAAAATAAATATTTAGATCTTTAAAAGCTAGAAATAGAGTATACGAGGATAAATTCTGCAACTTTAACTTCTTTTAAATGATCATATGTCGAAACTATGATGATAACGAAGAAAGATAAACCATTCAATGAAGAGGAGTAAACATCACCAACAGTTAACACGCAGGAATCTTGTGAATTTGTCCCTTTTTATTGTTGGTAGACCTCTTGAAAAATATTACAGTGCTTACATCTTTCTTGGGCGTAAAGATCAACCCTTGGTACTTCAAAGTTTGAAGTATTTATAAGAAAGATTACAAACAATCATGTCATTAATGATCAGGACGTGGTGGAGTCTAAATCTAACTAACTAGATAACAAAATACAAAAATATAGGAACTGCTAATGATCTTCCGGATTCTCCATGTTGATTTTGGGGAAGGTTGTTGGCGACTCATCAACTTGACTTTGACTGCTTCACATGCTGACTTGGATTGTACACCTCATATCTTACTCGATCAGAGTGCACAGATCCTCCCATCTCTTTTGACTGGGAATGGTGACTTTTAGTAACCTTATGTAGACTTCATTCAACTCTGTATATTTGGCGAAAGTTGGCTTGGAGATGAAAATATACTTGATTTCATGTTGGATACTGAGGTCCATCTGCAGAGTCTCTAAAAATGCCTTGCCTGTTATGCTACCCTGTATTCCTGGAAACTTAGAGATATTCTTTGCCACCATGGTGATCGTTTTCTTGTAGTTAGACAAATTCATCAGCTTGTCATTTAAAACCAGTAAGCTGGGAAGACCTTTCTTTTGCAAAGCATCAACTTTGTTGAAGAATCTATGAACTCCGATATCCATGTTTTGGGCTCTCTCCTCCAATTGTAGAATTAGTCCTCTCTTGGTCAAAATTTACTTAACATCGAGGATAGTCTTTGTCCTATCCTCGATTTCCAGACTTTCCAGCTCCTCCTTAGTCTTCAAATTCAAAAATATGATGATTTCATTTGCCTTTGTGGGAATTTATCCCAGCTCTCCCTTTGTCCTGTCAATGGCCTGCCTACTCCTCAACACTAATTCATGTTGCTCAAACATGATTTGCACAAGTGGCCAAATTTATGCCATGGATTTTGAGATATCCATCCAAATGTTCTCATTGGCTTCTACTAGTGTTTTGCCCAAAATTGTTTGCTTATACAACTGTTGTAGTTCCTTCTTAAGTTTTTTTGATGTGTGCCTCTCAATGTTGTAGTTGGCCTAGAAAGAAGATTTAATTTTCTTGAGGTTCTCTATCTCTTGTTTCAATTTTTTTATTTCTTCTCCTTGTATGGACATCTCCTCCATTGACTTGGCTAGAGTTTCATATGTTTCTAGAACTGTTAGTGGGGTAGCTGTCGAAAGTTCTGTTGTGTTAGTTGTTGATGTTGTCATTGTGATAACTCCTGTGAGGGGGGCTACGCTCAGTGCAATGACTTCCATGGGATCTGTCTGTTCCTTTTCCTTTACTAACCTTTCCAACTCTGCCTCCATTTCCTTGATCTGCGTGTTCTGTTCCATGATTAACTTTAGCATTTCTTCCTTTTGGCCTTCTGTCTCGTCCATCCCTTTGGCCTATGAGTCTTCAGTAGCTGGAAATTTTAATTGTTTCCTCAAGGATGCTATGTCATCATTCTTTTTCTTTAGCAGTTATTCATCTACTTTCACATTGGAGGGGTCGTACCTAATTTTAAGTACCATCTCTTCTAAAGATTTGATCATGTTGTCCTTTGCAAAAGATGGCACTTTCTCCAGCTTTAGTTGAGTCTAAACATTGTTCAGAGAAACCTACAACTTTGCAGCAGTTGTGGAAGTGTTTTCCAATGTTGAGAAAATCATTTCTCTGGTTTGTCTGTGCAAGTCCATCTGGTTAGATGGATGTACCTTTGCATCATAAAACTCGAAAGTTGACATTTTGTAATAAAAAATTTCCTTTGGTTGAGGCACCTGTGCCTGCAAGAAGGCCACACACATTCTCCCCTTTTCAGTATCAAAGGTAGAGAGAAGTCTATTTTGTGTTTTTTATGTTTGTTTCCAGAATTGGGCATAGGTGTTGTTGATCAACATCTCATTCTTTTTCTTAATCAGATTGTATTTTTCAAAAATACTTAGTCTTGTGGATCCTTGTGATGGATGAGCGGTCAAAGTGGTGTCAGTCTGCTTCTTTGATGAAGAGGTAGACATCATTTGTTGACTGCTTGAGAACAATGGTGAATGTTATCCCTCTACTACTGTAGTAGACTGAGTCTGTTCTCCCCTATATTTGTCAAGGGTATGACTGATCTTGGGATTTTTCCTGTAAACCCGGAAATCCTCTGCTGATATTTCAGTGAATGACGGGGAGACTTCCTTTCTGGGCCTCTTCTCTGCTGGTACCTGTGGAGTAATGGTTTTTGAAACACTGGCTGAAGGAGGCTATTTTTCTGAATCTTCCAAAGTGTTCATTTCCCACTCTGTCTGATTCATGAACTTCTCAATTTCGGGTTTGGGAACATGAGCATATGGAGAGATTTTATTCTTTAGCCTGGTTTCTGCAATAATTCTGCAAGGATAATAGTGCCATGAAAAATTGATGTTGAACTTCATCTCCTTCAAAAGTTTATCGGCCATTGCCCCTGCAACTCGACTGTTATAGATGAAAGGTACTATATGTCCCTTGATCCTCAATTGTTTTTTCGTCTTGAAGGCTACAAAATGAATATCATCTGAGTTAATCATTTGCCTAATATATTCCAAGGCGAATATGCGCATGGGAAAATATCTAGGAAATTTGTAGGGAGCAAGCTCACGTCCATAAATTCTAATCTATGTGTGGTTCTGGTACAACTACCATTCTCTGATCTTGGTGAGGTCTGAGAGATGTAGAATTCGTTGGATTTCTTTGTTTATCCTTGGTTCGTGTCTGTCGCTAAGCATGCTTACCACTGGGTGGTTAAAATGATCTATGAATTGATTAAAAGTGAATTTGGGTGAATTCTTCCTCAGTAATGACGTCCAGAATATGATCGGATGTGGTTTTCCACTCTGATCTAGCTTCTGCATGGAAAACAGGAACTTGTCTGTTTGGAAAAAAATGAACAAATATGCGAGTATTGAAGAGTACCAGAACATGCCTTCTTTGGGAAACTTGAAAAGTTCTTTGTGAATGTTCTCAGCCAGAAAATTGATGTAGTCGAACTGCGTTGTGGCCCTTTCCTCGGTAGAGAAAATAGATAGATAACCCAAGATTGTCCCATCTACCCACTCATCCGAGTAGTATCCAAGTAGACTACAAAGAGAAGAAATAATTTGATTTCCTTTAGTTGAGAAAATCGATGACAGATAGGGAGGATTTGCTTTGAGTAGTGTGGCACTCTCAAGAAGGAAAAGCTCAAAAATCTACGCTCTCTGGGGGAAAGACAACTTTTGATACATTTCGGTTAGGATCTCAATGGTAAACAGAGAAAGGATTCAGCTATGGGTATTTGCAACATCTGATCAATGGCTTCGGGTATGAAAGTGAACAGGGTCTCTCCAGAGGATGAAACAATAGCTCTTTGATCGGGAAGGTAGTGCGCCTAACACTTGAGGGAGAACTCAGGGAAATGATGAATTTTGGGAAAAAGATATAGTGGGAGATTGGACTCCCAGAGTCCAATCTCGTCACTCTAGTCTAAGAAAGTGTCTCTGAACCACGAGCGTAACTCGGAAAAATCAAATTCACATTTGGGCTCTAAAATCAGATAATCTTTGTCGGCCAGAGGGACCCGGTCGAGGTCGACAGGAGGCGGGAGGAAAGTATTTTCCTCAACTTCTTATTTTTTGGACTTTGGTGCCATCACTTCGCCTGATACCTGAGGAATTTGAAAAAGAAACGATGATGACTGTAGATTCTAGGGATCAATGGAGGTTGTAGATGAAAAAATCGTAGAGAATAGTGATTTTAGAGGAGTCTGGATCATGAAAGATGGAGGAAAGGCGAAAAAACAGGATTATTTGGGCAAACGGGTATCCGTTGGAGGCACGGGGGACAGGTCAGTAGGCGAACAGATATATTCGCTTGTATTAGTTATCCAACTAGTACCTCGAGTATGAGGTGAAAGGTGAAGGATGGGTGACGGGTGTGCGAGGATGATGTGGGAGGTGGTGATTGGAGGATAAGTGAATGGGATCTGACGTGTGACGGGTGAGTGGAGGAGAATACGCTGGCAGAGTAATGAGACATGACTTATAAGTGACAAGTAGTGGAGTGTGGCGTCAAACGACAGTGGGGGTAGTGGAGTGTGATGTCACAGGACGACGGTGGTATAGGAATCTGGTATGGCGGTTTACTTGAAGGTGGGGGTAGGCGGTAACCGATTTAGAGAAAGGGGAGTCTGAGTTAACAGAATGGTGACACGTTAGGATGGGGCTCACTGAGAAATACCACCAACTCGGACCCCCCCCCCCCACCATTAAAGGTAGAATGTTCGGGGGGTTCCAATATTACTTGTCGGTTGTTGATCTGAGTGTCGTTTTCTCAGCCATAGATCTCAGCGCCACTCTTTAATCATGGGGCGCGAATCATATTGCACTGCAAAAACTTAGGATATCATGGATTTGTGGGTTTTTTGTGCTATTTTTCTTTCATTCTTCCGCCAAGGGGATAGACCACAACCTTCTAACATCAAAATAATCAATCTCATCTGTTAAGAACCAAACTTCAATATAGCATAGAAAAACCTCAGGAAAAGTACTCAACGCCTTGAAAAAGAGATAATTTCAGATAATAAGCCTCTTCGAGGGGGCAACCTCCTTTTACCCCACTTAAATGTTCAAGTACAA
>ML832017.1:0-17478 GCA_009831015.1 Picea engelmannii | reverse complement strand
TAATGGCCTAAAGCCGACATAATTAAAATAACATTACTAATCTAAATTACAACTAATGTCCTAGAGCCGACATAAATAAAATAGCATTACTAATCTAATATGCCCCAATTAAGGGGTAATGAGCCAATATTAGGGCTTAACATCATCCAACATCATGCTTGTTTTTATTGAAGGAAAGCCAAATAACCTATTTACCTAACACATTTAACCCACATTAGATTGTTGGGCTAAAAATTACTCTATCCTGGGGCTATTTGATCAAGTTTAAACAGTTTGATTAAATTTATTCACTAACTAACCTATCTACTTGGCTAAGATTAAACAATTTAGCCAAGCTCTATTCACTAATCCTATCAACATAAATTCAAAAAGACTTGACCATGGTTAAACTGTATGGATCAAGTCATTATTATTGCATGGGGCCTTGTCCATTTTTCTTTTATGCCCTCTTTTATTCCTTTTCTTTTCTTTCTTTTCTTTTCTTTCTTTTTTCTTTTCTTTTGAAAATAATTTTCAAAATGAAATATTATTTACAACCAAATTACATCAAGAGTAAAAATTTCTAGTCACTAGTTGATCCTATGAAACATAGGGTTATAAAAATGGCTCTAACTGGGGATGGCGCTCTCCTTGTGAGGTGCCAAGAACCTGCTTCCTGATGTCTATAAATATTTTATCCATTGCTTATTCTGATATCTGATTTGTTTTTATTTTGAGAATTTGGTGGCACTACTTAGTGGCTTAGGGCCTTCTCTACGGGATTCAACCATCTGATCAACATCACCCACACACAACCTGGATGTAAATAAATGGTATGTACAGTGGAAATGGATTTATGAGATCTGTATTGGGGTGGAAGATAATGCTTCAGCATCCTACCATTCACAGGTCCACCTGGTAGGTTTGTTCCATCACTATCTTTGAGAAAAAATGTGTTATTTCCTCTGAATGCCTGAATGATGTAAGGGACTTTCCATAAGATATCAAAATTTCCATATTTACCCTTATCCTCATTTCTGGAATCCCATTTCAGCACCAAATCACCCAACTCAAAATTGTCCTCCTTAGTTCTTTTGTCATAAATCTTTTTGATACCTTCCTGGATAACCCGAGTCTTGTTATACACTTCTTCTCTGGACTGCTACAACTGGATCATTTGATTTATTCTTCTTTGCGTATCATTTGGCTCTGCTTGCACTTCCTGCAATAGTTTCATGACAGCGACCCCCAAAGAAAATGAAAAAACTGCCTCGGTACCATATAACAACTGGTATGGGGACATACCAATTGATCGTTTGGTGCTCAGTCTATCATCCCAGAGCACATGAACCAACTTATTAGGCCAGGACTTCTTGTTCTCTTGTAGCATTTTCTTAATGATATTCACCATACTTTTGTTTGAGGACTCAGCCAACCCATTTCCCTGAGGATAATAAGATGTTGAGTGTCCCAAAGTAATGTGGTATTGGCTACAAAACTCTATAAGTCTTTTGGATCTAAAAGACGCTGCATTTTTAGCTATAATTTTCCTGGGGCATCCAAAACAAGACAAAATATTAGTTTCCAAAAATTTAATGATAACAAAGTCAGTAGCTTGTCTGCATGGTACAACCTCGATCCACTTCGTGAAGTAGTATGTGGCTGTGAGGATCCACTTATGTTGGCATGATCAGGGTGGATGTATTTCTCCTATAAAGTCTAAACCCCATTGTTGGAATGGAGCTTCAACCGATATGGGTTTCATGGGGAGAGGCAGAAGCTTCCTTTTACCTTTGAAAACCTGGAATTTGTGGCAAGAAGTGACTTTCTGATGAACATCAACAAACAATGTAGGCCAGTAGAAACCAGCTCTAAGAATCTTGTTAGCTATGGTTTTCCAACTTAGATGCCCGCCACAGTCCCCTGCATGGAAATCCTACAATACCTCGTCAGCTTCATCCTTCAATAAGCAATTAAGCAAAATACCTCTAGGGTCTTTCCAATAAAGGTTTCCTTCTATAATACAGTATTTCAATGATTTCAGCTTAATAAATCTGGCTTTGGTCTTAGTCAAACTAGGAGGAGCTTGTAAGTTATGAAGTACAAAAATGAGGTCTGCATACCAAGGAGAGTTTAAGAATACCTATTTTACATTTGGATTCACCTGCTCTTCTTGCTCATCAACTGCAGCCAAACAATTAATGTATAGAGCATGAAAATTGGATTCAGCCATTAGTTTGGCCAAACCCTAACCTTTGATCAATTTAGTGGGTTTTATTTCTATGTCATATTCCAGAATAACCACAATCCACTTTCCTCTCCTACCATTTGGATTATCCTGAGTCAGGATATATTTTACCATGACATTTAGAACATATGAAATTGTGTGAGAATGAAGAATATAGACTCTGAAATATTTTATGGCCTTTACCAGGGAAAAAGATTGTTTCTCCATTATGTTGTAGTTCAACGCAACATATTTCAAAGATTTGCTGAAAAATGTTATGGGTTGTTCGTACCCTTCACTGTTTTTCTACAATAGTACTTATGTGATGGTGTGTTCAGAACTGAAAGAGAACAAAAATAAATCTTTGCTGTAATCTGCGCTGATCCAAACTGGGGCTTGGGTGAGTGCATGTTTCACCTGCTCAAATGATTGTTTGGACTCGATGTTCCATCTGATTTTGGTGTATTTTTTCAACATGTTTGTGATATTCCTAAGAAGTTCGGCCAAGTTGGGTATGAATCTTCTTAGGAAATTTATTTTCCCAATTAATGATTGTAACTCTTTAATGTTCTTAGGGTATTCCACTTTCTAGATGGCTTCTATTCTACTGGGGTCTATTTTAATTCCATCTTTAGAGATTATGTGCCCCAACAACTTCCCTTCCTCTAAACCGAAAAGGGTCTTTTTGGGATTCAATGAAATCCTTAACTTTTTTCACTTCTCAAACACTCATCTGAGATGTTGTAAATGTTCCTCATCAGATTTGGAGTAGACATTCATGTCATCCAGATATATGAATATAAATCTTTCAAGCTCGTCCACAAAAGAAATATCCATTGCTCTTTGGAAAGTGGCACCATCGTTCATCAGACCAAAGGGCATTTTCACATACATGAAAGTTCCCCAGGGTGTGGTGAATGTTGTTTTCTCCTGGTCATCTGGGTGGACAAGGACTTGGTTGTATCTCGAGAAACCGTTTAGTAAGGAGATCCTACTGGCCCCAACTACCTTTTGTAAGATGTGGTCCATTTTAGGCAAAGGGTAATTTTCTTTGAGGGAAACCTTGTTCAGATTTATAAAATCAATGCAAACCCTGATTTCGCCAGTTTTCTTCCTGGTAGGAACCATATTAGAAACCCATTTCGAAAATCTCAAGGGGACTATAATTTTGGCATCATACATTTTTTTTATTTCCTTTTCTATCAGGGGAAGCAACTTGGGATTGATTCTCCTAAGTTTCTGCCTGGAAGGTTTGTGTTCTTCTTTTATTGGGATCTGATGTTGTATTATACTTGTGTCATAAGATTTTAAATCCTCGTAACCCCAAGTAAACACATCTACATATTCCTTAAACAATTCAATGTATTTGCGTTTTTGCTCAGGGGGTAGAGATTTGGAAAGTTTTATCATCTTGGGTTTTTCCTCTATTCCTATGTTACACTCTTCGACCTCTTTACCACTAGCTTCAATTTTTGGTTTTTTCGCTACATCATTAAAATCAAACAAGTCTTCTAGAAGAACTAAACCTCTAGGTAACACCTTGTTTTTCAAATGTAAAATACCAGAATCTACTTCATTTTCATTCAATTCCTTTGAATCTACTTTATTTACACTACCATTTTCAAAAACAGATTTATTTGCATTATCATCATCATTCTCTAAGTCTATATTTGTACATTCGAAATCATTATTACACTATAGGAAGTCTTCAATTTGATCATCATTTCCAAATACCTGTCAGTATCTGATGTTGTCTTGGATAGTTGGACTACATTTCACCTCTACTGTGTATTGGCGAGTGGGACACAAAGGTATTTTTCATGTAGCTGTTGATGTAGCCAATCCATCTGCTAGTATGTTTTGTCCCTTGAGCATTAACTGCAAGTCAATTTATGTGAAACATTGAAGAGCATCCAAAGTAGCATTCCTATAAGCCCTAATTCTGGGATGTTTAGCCGCATACTCACATTTAATCTGTTTAATAATTAGTTCGAAGTCACCTCTTACCATAAGCTATTTGGCACCAACCTTCTTCAGTAGTTTCAAGCCAAGCATCAAAGCTTCATACTCAGCTATGTTGTTAGTGCACTGGAAATTCAGTTTGTAAGATTGGTTCTCTGAATACCTTGATTTGTGATTATGCAACCAGAATCCAACTCCAACTCCCTCTTTTCTCACATCTCCATCAAAATCCATACTCCATAAATCTGCTGGTAGTTCATCACTTTCTACTATTACAATGTTCTTTACCTCAATGATTTCTTTATCTTCTGTAATGTCAAGTGCATCATCTTCTAACTGAGCAATTCTATTATTGAGATCACCATTGTGTAGAGTATAATGGGTAGTTATGTGGTTTTTCCTGAATGCTAACCATATACTTCATCAGAGTCTCTCTGTACAGTCTTCTCTGTTGTCCTAATATTGGGATGGTGGCATAAGACATATCTAGATGCAAGGTGTCTTTTAGCTTAGCTCCCCAAGATCTAGATAGCAACATATCATTTTTCGAGGGAATGTTTGCAACCACGATATCCATCACCATACTTTTTGTTTGGATTTGAGCTAGGGTGATGAAAAAATCTTTAATTAGCCCTATACATTTGACCTTGCTAGAGTCAAAAGAATGCAAATCCTTGTAGGGTCGAGTGACATCAAGCCCCAACTTCTCCATCACATCTTTGGGCATCAGGTTGTGAGAGGCGCTGAAATCGAGCATATCATTGTGTAATATTTTGTCATGGATATTCAAACTAATATAGAAGGGGGGAACAACACCGTTATTAGTTTTTCTATCTACTTCAAGGCTAAACAATAGCTCGGGTTGATCATCAGTAAGATTTAAAGTGTCTGAGTGTGCCCCTGATCCAATATTCAATGCCTTTGTACCTATCTCTGGTTTTATTCTTAATGCTTTAATCATCTGCGACTTGCAAGCATTTTTTCTCATCAATTCAGACAGGGGAATAGGAATTTCCAATTTGGCTAGTTCCCCTTCCAGACTGAAGGTGGTGGAAATATTGCTTTGGCTCTGCACTTCTGATTTTTCTGTCATATTTCTTTAGATAGAAGTATTTGGTTGACTAGTAGACGCGACCTCGGTTTGATTTTATCTTTGCAAGATTTCAAGGTTTTTCTTTGCAGAATATTCGACATTATTCTTCTCAGGGACTTTCTTGAGAGAGGTATCTGAGGTTTTCTTGGCCTCAGACGTCTTCTTCGCTTCAATAGCCTTTTTGTGGGATTGTCATTAGTCTTCTTGCTTCTTAATTTATACTGCCTTTACACCTCCATTATGGCATTCTCAAAGGCTTGTTGTTCTGTTTCATCTTCCTCCTCATTCACCTTTGTTTGTGAGAGGCGAAAAATTTCATGTTCTTCCTAGGTCAGAAAAATAGAGTCATCATTGTGGACACCCATGAGGTTTATGTGAGTGTCATCCAACTCATCGATTACCTCCTCCCCATCATCAGTGTAATTATCCTGAAGAGGTGGTCTAATCTGTTGAAGAGGGTTCCTTCTGAAGTTTGAATTTCTGATCTGAGGGGTTGGGTGATTTTCCCTAGGTGGACTCCTGTAAGCAATGGTTAGTCTTTCCATCATTCTTTCCATACTTCTGACTATGGAATATAATTTTTCATCTGAGGAAGACATGGAAGGCTCTTCTTTGATTGTAACCCTTCTCTCTGTTCTTTTCCTGGCTCTTCTGGCTAGTAGATTCGCTTCTACGCTCACTGTACTTTTCTGCATGTCTTCTAGAGTGACATGATTCCTTTCCCTTAGTTGATATGACATATCAACATCAAATCCATCAGGGAACTTGATTAAAGACAAACCTTGTAGGGGTTTAATATCAACTAGAATTGCATTATAAAGATTGTTGAAACGGATGCAATAATCATGCATTGTTTCCCCTTGATTTTGTTTGATATTCTCATATTCTGATAAAATCTGGAGAGGATTTTTCTTTACCTCCCATCTATCAAGGAAAATCCATTGGAAAAAAGAAATGTCAACTATGGAAGCATGGCATAGAGATTTGAACCATTTTTTTACTTCTCCTGTCAAACTCTATGCAAAAAGTCTCATATGGACATCTACCTCATCAACTTCCTGGAAATAAAAATAATCATTTATCTTATCAACATGTTGTTGTGCATTCAGGGGAACAGAACCATCAAACTGAGGAAGTCTAGTTTGATAGTCCTGAGGCATGGCATGTAAAGGAGCGACCAACACTAATGGAGCATATCGTGTTGCCATGATTGGTGGAGGAGGCTGAACAACAACTTGTGTGATTGGAGGGGAAGTCATAGACGAAGAAGAAGAGGTGGGGTTGGGGGATGTAGAGTCAATTATTTGATGTTTGATGGAGGCAGTTGCAATAGTCAAGGAAAAAAGTTCTATATACTGTTGAAAATGAGCTTAGTGCAATGCTTGATCAAGATTTTCTACTAGATCTTCTAACTTGGCGAATTCTTGGAGGAAGCATTGATCGAATTCTGTTCTGGGAGAAATTATCTCAGGGGTTCTAGGATGTAGGATGTTTTGATCTAGGATTGTCTCACTTACAAAGCTGTCAGATTTGGTCCTAAAAAGGCTTTGTTCAAAGAATATGTCAAACTCGAGATCTTGGATGGCAACCAGCTTCTCTGGGAGAGAATTAGACCTATGAAGAGGATTGTGACTCACAGAACCTTCTACAGTATTTTTCTTTCTAAGTAAATTATCTGGATCGTCTACTGCTATCGCAAGTTATGGATTGGGGTGAGACCTAGTGTAAACTTTTTTAGGAGCCAAAATATTAATTTTTTAAGAAATCTTTAAACTAATATATACAAACTTTAACAACCTCTGAACATTATCTCTTTATAAGTTTAGATTTTATGACTCATTCAAAAATAAGTTTTCTTTATCTAGGGAAAATAAATCGTAGGATGGAAAGTTTGTTCAGTTCCCGAGTATGGTCGCCACTATGTTATCGCTCTGTAAATTCCCAGAGGTTGTTGAGAGGTAGAATAAATTTATCAGAGGTAATTTTATCCAACCACTTCGAAACTGGGATCTAGCTCTTCCAATTTCAGAGAGGGATCTCTCTGTGAGATTTAGATATGTTTTAAGTTTCAAATATTAGGCTAGTTAAATAAATAGGACTGTGTTGTTTTGTTTTATAAAATGGCTGAAATATTCCTTACGCATCCATTGGGCTATGCGGTCTATGTTAAGGTTTGAGATCTGAGAACATATTTTATAAGGTTTCTTCACAGGGCAGGATAATGCCAATGTTGGATCCTTTATAAATTAAAGTGATGGATAGCAAAAATAGATGAGAAAATCAACTATAATAAAGAAGCATTCAAGAATTTCTTTATCACAATATCAAAAGATAAAGATTTAGATCTTTAAAAGCCATAAACAAAGTATACGAGGATAAATTCTGCAACTTTAACTTCTTTTAAATGATCAGATGTAGAAAACACGATGATAACGAAGAAGATAAACCATTCAATGAAGAGGAGTAAACATCACCAACAGTTAACACGCGGGAATCCTATGAATTTGTCCCTTTTTATTACTGGTAGACCTCTTGAAAAATATTACAGTGCTTACCGGTTTCTTGAGCGTAAAGATCAACCCTCAGTACTTCAAAGTTTGAAGTATTTATAATAAAGATTACAAACAATCATGTCATTAATGATCAGGATGTGGTGGAGTCTAAATCTAACTAACTAGATAAAAAAAATACAAAAATATAGGAACTGCTAATGATCTACCAGATTCTCCATGCTGATTTTGGGGAAGGTTGTTGGCGACTCATCAACTTGACTTTGACTGCTTCACATGCTGACTTGGATTGTACACCTCATATCTTACTCGATCAGAGTGCACATATCCTCCCATCTCTTTTGACTAGGAATGGTGACTTTTAGTAACCTTCTATAGACTTCATCCATCTCTGTATATTTGGTGAAAGTTGGCTTGGTGATGAAAATATACTTGATTTCATGTTGGATACTGAGGTCCATATGCACAGTCTCTAAAAATGCCTTGCCTATTATGCTACCATGTGTTCCTGAAAACTTAGAGCTATCCTTTTCCACCATGGAGATCTTCTGCTTGTAGTCAGACAAAGTCATCAACTTGTCATTTAAAACCAGTAAGCTCGGAAGACCTTTCTTTTGTAAAGAATCAATCTTGTTGAAGAATCTCTGAACTCCGATATCCATGTTCTGGGATCTCTCCTCCAATTGTAACATTAGTCCTCTCTTGGCCAGAACTTTCTTAACCTCGAGGATAGTCTTTGTCCTATCCTCGATTTCCAGACTTTCCAGCTCCTCCTTAGTCTTTGAATTCATAAACTTGATGATTTCATTTGCCTCTGTGGTCATTTCTCCCATCTCTCCCTTTGTCTTGTCAATGACCTACCTACTCCTCAACACTAATTCATGCTGCTCAAACATGATCTGCACAAGTGGCCAAATTTCTTCCATGGATTTTGAGATATCCATCCAAATGTTCTCCTTGGCTTTTGCCAGTGTTTTGCTCAAAACTCTTTTCTTCTGCAGATGTTGCAGTTCCTGCTTAAGTTTTTCTTATGTGTGCCTCTTAATGTTGTAGCTGGCCTGGAAAGAAGATTTAAGTTTTTGGAGGTTCTCTATCTCTTGTTTCAGTTTTTTTATTTCTGTTCTTTGTATGGTCATCTCCTCCATTGACTTGGCTAGAGTTTCAGATGTTTCTAGAACTATCAGTGGGGTAGCTGCCAGAAATTCTGTTGTGGTAGTTGTTGATGTTGTTGTTTTTCTAACTACTGTGAGGGGGACTGCGCTCAGTGGAATGACTTCCATGGGCTCTGTCTGTTCCTTTTCCTTTACTAACCTTTCCAGCTCTACCTCCATTTCCTTGATTTGTGCGTTTTGTTCCATGATTAAGTTTAGCATTTCTTCCTTTTGGCCTTCTGTCTCGACCATCTCTTTGGCCTGTGAGTCTTCAGTAGCTGGCAATTTTAATTGTTTCCTCAAGGATGATATCTCAACATTATTTTTCTCTAGCAGTTCTTCAACTACTTTCACATTGGAGGGGTCGTACCCAATTTAAAGTACCAACTCTTCTAAAGATTTGATCATGTTGTCCTTTGCAAAATATGTCACTTTCTCCAGCTTTAGTTGAGTTTGAACATTGTTCAGAGAAACCTGCAAATTTGCAGCAGTTGTGGAAGTGTTTTCCAATGTTGAAAAAATAATTTCTCCTGTTTGTCTGTGCAAGTCCATCTGGTCAGCTGGATGTACCTCTGTAGCATCAAACTCAAAAGTTGACCTTTTGTAATAAAACATTTCCTTTGGTTGAGGCACCTATGCCTGTAAGAAGGCCATATGCATTCTCCCCCTTTCAGTATCAAAGGAGGAGAGCAGTCTCTGCTGTGTTGTTGATGTATGTTTCCAGAATTGGGCATAGGTGTTGTTGGTTAGCATCTCATTCTTTTTCTTAATCAGATTGTATTTTTCAAAAATACTTAGTCCTGCGGATCCTTGTGATGGCTGAGTGGTCAAGGTGGTGTCATTCTTCTTCTTTGATGAAGAGGTAGACATCATTTTCTGACTTCTTGAGAACAATGGTGAATGTTCTCCCTCTACTACTGTAGTAGATTGAGTCTCTTCTCCCCTAGATCTGTCAGGGGTATGACTGATCTTGGGATTTTTTTTGTAAACCCAGAAATCCTCTGCTAAGACTTCAGTGACTGACGGGGAGACTTCCTTTCTAGGCCACTTCTCTGCTGGTACCTATGGAGTAATGGTTTTTGAAACATTGGTTGAATGAGGTTGTTGTTCCGAGTCTTCCAAAATGTTCATTTCCCACTTTGTCTGATTCATGAACTTCTCAATTTCGGGTTTGGGAACATGAGCATATGGAGAGATTTTATTCTTTAGCCTGGTTTATGCGATAATGCCACAAGGATCATAGTGCCACAAAAACCTGATGCTGAACTTCATCTCCTTCAAAATTTTATCAGCCATTGCCCCTGTAGCTCAATTGTTACATATGAAAGGTCTTATCTATCCCTTGATCCTCAATTGTTGTTTCTTCTTGAAGGCTACAAAATGAATATCATCTGAGTTAATCATTTGCCTAATATATTCCAAGGTGAATATGCACACGGGCAAATATCTAGGCAATTTGTAGGGAGCTAGCTCGCATCCATAAATTCTAATCTCTGTGTGGTTCTGGTACAAGTACCAATCTTCGGTCTTGGCGAGGTCTTAGAGATGTAGAATTCGTTGGATTTCTTCGTTTATCCTTGGTTCTTGTCTGTCTCTAAGCATGCTTACCACTGGGTGGTAAAAATGATCTATGAATTGATTAAAAGTGAATTCGGGTGAATTATTCCTTAGTAATGACATCCAGAATATGACTGGATGTGGTTTTCCACTCTGATCTAGCTTCTGCATGGAAACAGGAACTTGTCTGTTTGGAAAAACACGAACAAATATTCCAGTATTGAAGAGTAGCAGAACATGCCTTCTGTGGGAAACTTGAAAAGTTGTTCGTGAATGTTCTCGGCTAGAAAATTGTTGTAGTCGAACGGTGTTGTGGCCCTTTCCTTGGTAGAAAAAATAGATAGATAACCCAAGATTGGCTCATCTACCCATTCATCCGAGTAGTATCCAAGTAGACTGCAAAGAGAAGAACTAATTTGATTTCCTTTAGCTGAGAAAATCGATGACTAGTAGGGGGGATTTTCTTTGGGTAGTGGGGCACTCTTAGGGAGGAAAAGCTCAAAAATCTGCGCTCTCTGGGGGAAAGACAACTTTTGATACATTTCAGTTAGGATCTCAATGGTAAATGAAGAAAAGGATTTGGCTATGTGTATTTGCAACATCCGATCAATGGCTTTAGGTGTGACAGTGAGCAAGGTCTCTCCAGAGGATGAAACAATAGTTTTTTGATCGGGAAGGTAGTGCACCTGGCACTTGAGGGCGAACTCGGGGAAATGATGAATTTGGGGGAAAATATATAGTGGGAGATTGGACTCCTAGAGTCCAATCTCGTCACTCTGGTCTAAGAAAGTGTCTCTGAACCACGAGCGTAACTCGGCAAAATCAAATTCACATTTGGGCTCTGAAATCAAATAATCTTTGTCAACCAAAGGGATCTGGTCGAGGTCGACAGGAGGCAGGAGGAAATGATTTTCCTCAACTTCTAATTATTTGGACTTTGGTGCCATCACTTCGCCTGATATCTGCGGAATTTGAAAAATAAATGACGTTGATTGTAGATTCCAGGGATCAATGGAGGTTGTAGATGGAAAAATCGCAGAGAATAGTGATTTTAGAGGTGTCTGGATCGTGTAAGATGGAGGAAAGGTGAAAAAACGGGATTATTTGGGCAAATGGGTATCCGTTGGAGGCGTGGGGGATAGGTCAGTAGGCTAACGTATATATTCGCCTATATTAGTTATCCAAATGGTACCTCGGGTATGAGGTGGAAGGTGAAGGATGGGTGACAGGTGCACGAGGATGATGTGGGAGGTGGTGATTGGAGGATAATTGAATGGGATCTGACGTGTGACGAGTGAGTGGAGGAAAATATGTTGGTGGAGTAATGAGACATGACTTATAAGTGGCAAGTAGTGGAGTGTGACGTCACAGGACGATAAGGGTAGTGGAGTGTGATGTCACGAGACGACGGTGGTATAAGAATCTGGTATGGCAGTTTACTCGGAGGGGAGGGTAGGTGGTAACCAATTTAGATCAAGAGGGGTCCGAGTTAACAGAATGGTGACATGTTAAGATGGGGCTTGCCAGGAGATACCACCAACTCGGACCCCCCCCCAAGCCATTAAAGGTAGAATGGTCAGGGGGGGTCCGATATTACTTGTCGACCGTCGATCTGAGCGTCGTTTCCTCAGTTGTAGATTTTGATGCACTCTTTAATCATGGGGCGTGAATCATATTGCACTGTAGAAACTTAGGATAGCGTGGTTTTGTGGTTTTTTGCGCTATTTTTCTTCCATTCTACCACCAAGGGGTTAGAACACAACCTTCTAACATCAAAATAATGAATCTCATCCAACATCATGCTTGTTTTTATTGAAGGAAAGCCAGCTAACCTATGTTCTAACCTATTTACCTAACACATTTAACCCAGATTAGATTGTTGGGATAAAAATTACTCTATCCTGGGGATATTTGATCAAGTTTAAACAATTTGATCAAATTTATTCACTAACTAACCTATCTACTTGGCTAAGATTAAATAGATTAGTCAAGCTTTATTCACTAATCCTATCAGCATAAATTCAAAAAGACTTTACCATGGTTAAATTGTATGGATCAAGTCATTATTATTGCATGGGGCCTTATCCATTTTTCTTTTATGCCCTCTTTTATTCTTTTTCTTTTCTTTCTTTTTTCTTTTCTTTTGAAAATAATTTGCAAAATGAAATATTATTTACAACCAAATTACATCAAGAGTAAAAGTTTCTAGTCACTAGTTGATCCTATGAAACATAGGGTTATAACATAATAGATGGGTGACTAAGTGAGGTGGAAAGCTCCTCGTGGGTAATTTATTCTTTGTATGCTCAATGTAAGGAGATATAGTTTGGTGATAAATAATGAATATCTTAGTTATTCTCCCAATATTTTTGTAGTTATCCTCTAAAAGAGTGCATGGTCATTTGATGTTGTTATAGTTGCTACCATGGTTTCATTATATGTATGTTGCAAAACTTTCTAATATTGCTCTATTTTTTATTCCATGTTTTTAACAGATTATATCTTAGAAGGTCATAGTCATAACACCACTAATCTTGGTCAAAGAAATGCCTCTAGCACTTTCACTCAAGAGCCAATGGATGAGATATAATCTAATTATTACTATATAGTTGTGAATTGATATATCATTTATACACCAAACGCTGAACATTTTGATATATGCATTGTTGCAAATTGTCTGTAATGAATATGAATCATGCTCTTTTGTATGACCTAATTTTTGTTACAAGAATGAACATGATATCTCATTTCGATTTTTAAAATTTACATAATTTGAAAATTTGTCGACTATTGCTTGGTTAGATGATAAATCAAGGGTTTTTCATACCCCACCAAGGTTCAAATACCCTTGAACATAGATAAACTTCTTGAGGGTCACATTAATGTGCAAGTGGGTCTTCTTAAGTGGTTAGGACCAAGTGCAAGTCTTAGACGACTTTTGTGGAGTAGATACATCCCATTCTAGAGTGTCATTAGGCAAAATAGTGTTGTAAAGTGATGGGCATACTTTCCATATAACGATAATATGAATCATTTAATTGTTAAATATTTATAATATTTTTTATATTGATTATTTCACTTTAATTGATGTATGGGGAGCTATGAACCTTAAATTTGCATTAATATTGTACAAAACCACTTTAACATGTGGGAACAATATATTTGAGACTCACATCTTTCCCAAGCCAAAGCAATGCCTAATGCCTTTACTATTTTTTTAATGCATATATGTCTCTCAACTCATGGAGGGTATCCTTCAACAAACATAAGATGTTGCAAGAGTAAAATTTAATAAGATACTTGTGATTAATACGTGCCACCCTCTAACATCAAATATTAAAATGGCATAAATATGTTTCACAACTCATGGAGACTACCCTTCAATGAATATAAGATGTTATGAGAGAAACACCTCTACCATTCAACCCTTGCAAGTGACACCTTCCAACATGGGCTATTACTATGACACACATATGTCTTATAACTCATGAAGGATACCCTTCAACTAGGATAAGACACTACCAAAGAAATTCCTTTACCATTTTTTTAATGATCATTTCCTATCAACAAGTGGTAGTGACACTTTCCAAAAAGAGATATTAAAATGAAGCAAATACTCTCACAACTCACAAAGGTTACCCTTCAACCTAGATAAGGCACTACTCGAGAAATACCTTTACTAATTTTTTAATGGGAACTTTGGATAACATGGAAAGTTGCACCTTCCACTATGGGATATTGCAATGAAAGGGACATATCTCACAACCACTGCTATTTTTTTCAAACCACATAAGTCATAACTTATCAAATCATTTGGCTATCAAACAATAATTGTAAAAAAATTATATCATTTATCTTAGGCGATAACCAATTGATTTCTTGTTACTACCTTTAAAATTTGGCAACAAAACCATTTCATTAGTGTCACATATGCATCATTGACAACAATTAACAAAAAAAATATCACAGTAGAATATTTAGAGAAAAACAAACTTTCATGTCAATTAGAGGAAACTTACAACAAAAATAAATGACAATGGAAAATGTCTTTAGAAATACATGGAAATAATTCTACACAATAACATATAACATGATATGCTACCTACATGTTGAAAGAAGTGAAGAAAGTAATAAAAGTAAACTATTAAAAACAATTTTTTTCCTACATAAATTTACATGACTTCAATTGAAAATTCACAGTTTTCCCGAGAATAGTTTGTATTAACTAATCATCCAATATGTAGTGACTATACCCAAAGAATTGGGATGCATAATCATTGATTTGGCGAAAATATTAAGAAAACCTATTATATGTTCATGGAAAACATTTATATTTAGGCGAAAAAATGTAAGTGTGTGCATAACTATAATCATAAATCAGGCTACAAAATTTTTATTTTTAATGAAAATATGAAAAATGTTAGTCTACATTTCTTCAAAAAAAATTAAAATTTAGCAAAATTGACGAAATTTCGCTTAAAAAAAAGCATTGCTCAGAACTCGTAAAATCTACCATTTTCTATTAGAGAAATGCATTTGTCATTTTTTGATGGAAAATTCTAATGAAAATGTGATATATGATTCATGAGATATCACAATGAAGCATATATGATTCATTACTTATAGAGACTATCATTCACTTAAGAATAGATGCTAGAAGATGTATGTACCAATGTTTTTTTATGGGAAGTTACATTAATATGTGCAAGTGACACCTTCCAACATGGAATATTACATTGAAGAATATACATTTCAGAACTCATAAATGATCCCCTTTAGTGAAAATAAGATGCTCCTAGAGCAATGTCTTTCTTATTTTTTTATGGATGATGTAGGTCAACATGTGGAACACACCTTGCAACTTAGCATATTACAATAAAGAAGATAAGTCTCACAACTAGCCCAGGATACCTTTCAACTAAAATAAGATGAGAAGATAACTCTCACAACTAGCCAAGAATACCTTTCAACTAAGATATAATGCTTTCAACTAAGATAAGATGTTGTTATTAGTTCTCTATTCTCTCAAATTCCAAACCTTTCAACTAAAATATGATGCTTTCAACTAAGATAGGATGTTGCTATTAGTTCTCTATTCTCTCAAATTCCAATAGGGTTTGCACTTGTTCCCATTTACATAAAACTAATCACTTAAGCTACAAGATGACTCATAGCAAACAATGGAATAAATATTAACACTTTGGTAAAGGAACAACTCACATTACAAACCAATGAAAAACTCCTCCATAATACATTTATGGATTCAACATGAACCATCTTCATTGCAACAAAAGTAGCTAGGTGTATGTACAACTCAAGTAGAGTGTTATGTTCCATAACACTAATAAACTAAATTGAAAACTAATAAACTAAATTGAAAAATAATGAAGCCCTTAAAAATGATAAATTAAAAAAAATGTAAATCATAATAACAAAAAAAAAGGATATTGAAATATTTTATGTACACCAAAAAAATCATAATATATTTTGTTATTGACTTAATATTGAACACCAAAAAATTAAGCATTAAACTTTCTACTTTTTGGTTGTTTTTTAGGTAATTTTTTCAGTTTGATTTTGCTGGTGATAAATGATTGAATCTGCATTTTGAGTGGCTAAGTTTGTATAATCCAAGTGCCTCAAGGGTTTTTCAGCACCCTGAATCCATTTATGCATTCAAAAATGCAATTTAAATAACAGAAAATATAGATTTTGTCCAAATTTACATGGCCAGATTTTGACCAACTAAAAAAAATAATAATAATAATAAAACGTGCCAATAATTACACATCTCCTATCTCCATCATAATGAAAAGAATTACCTGTCCTATCTCCTATCTCCATCATAATGAAAAGAATTACATATAGAAAAGACTTCATATTGAAAACTAAAGAATTACACATCTCCCATATCTATCACAGTAAAATGCTCTCTCTTAGTGAAATGTAAAAAGGAATTCATCTAATGCCATGAATTTTAAAAGTCGAAGCGTGATAAATTTTTGTATAATGCGATGGATTCATATCTAATATCCTGAAAAAGTCCTTGAGCTACAGGATTACCTTATTCACAAAATTTAGGTTTGGGTTTGCGTGTAGATAGGGGTGAGTGTGGTCCAGTGGAAACGCTGAAAGTGAGAATACGGCGTTCGGCAGCACCATGAGCGTAGCAGAGAATGCGACAAATGGGCATTTCTATTTCTATTTTTTTCTACTCTTGCAATCGATGAGTTTCATGTTATGCACTGTAGCTCGATCTTAATCTTTGGTTCAGTCACGCGTGGTATGTAGCGCGCAGATCCCAAGCGTCTGCGCTCGCACGCTTTCTCAGGCCTGAGTGGGTGTGGGGCTCCTTGTTCTTCCTTCCAATTCTGCTACCTAATTCTTCATCTTCTTCTTATTAAACTGCAACTTTCCTTCATTCCGACCCTGTTCTCAGCGAGGAGGCTCCCTCTCCCATGCTCTGAAGAAATCGGAGTCCTGTTGGGCGCTTAAAACAAAACAAAACTACAAAACAAAACTTTTATGTCGTGATAGGGAATTTTCATGTTCTGGATTGCCATATTTTAATACAGTAGGAGAGAATATTGCACATTTCCAGAGACGTACAATATGGTCCTTTTTTGGGCGCACTATAACGTTACATCAGACGTCATGACAGTTTCCCAATGCAGACATGGGTAGCACCTGTTACAAGTCTATATGTCTTCCTTCGTTCCAACGTACACTTGGGGTTGGCTGAAATAAAGTATGGAACGCCCTCTGATGGCCACGAAGTGCCTTCCTTTTTCTTTGTTTGGGAGTTGTGTCTGTTTGTACTTTGTTGGTTATAGCCGCTTCCATCTTCCATAAAATGAAAATGTAGGGTCAGGGTGACAGTTTAGTTCTGTAGCGTCGTTTAAAATAAAACCTTTCCTGTGATCTTGATGGCCGTTTTGAAGTTGAAGGGACTTTCTACACAAGTTTAGCAGGTCCTAATTATATTGAATGGATTTTTTA
>ML832016.1:14909-26513 GCA_009831015.1 Picea engelmannii | reverse complement strand
ATGACATGTACTATCCATATAAAATAGTATTGTCTAAAAATATATCATAAATCATACCATTACCCATCAAACAAACGTGGGTCCATTACCCAAACTTGGGGTCTCCAACTTCTCATGGCCATAACTCTCTAACCATGAGGAGTTATGTGATGTTCTACATACCAATGGAAATGGAATGACAAGCACTATACATCTAGGATAGTTTCCCTAACAAATTCAATGTCCTTCATCTCATTATTCCACATAAAAGCATGGGTCCTCCAACCATTCTTCTAGGATAACTCAATTCGCAAAGCGTCTTCCCGTGAGGGCTTTCACCATAAGGGGACCACTTTGGACTTCATCCATTTGTGCAAATTATCAATCATGATAATACAATAATGAGAGAATGGTTCCTCCAACCATTCTTTGAGGATAACTCAATCCACAAAGCATCTTCCCATGAGGGCTTTCACCATAAGGGGACCACTTTGGAGTTCATCCATTTGTGCACCTTATCAATCATGATAAGACAATAATGAGTCATCTATACATTTTTAAAACAATGCATCATATACTAATGAAACCACATTGATCCATATTCATCATGTATTAATGACAACTCATTGATCCATCTTCATCATATCAATGACAACTCATTGATCCATGTTCATCATGTCAATGACAACTCATTGATCCATCTTCATCTATGAATTCTCATCAAGGACAATACATATTATATTACATCAATCATCAATAAATCAATCCTTTGACATCTATCAATCACTTGACATCAATCAATCAAACCATTGGAATCAATGACAACATGATCCAACACCAACAATTCCCATACCCAGAACAAACTTGTTTTTCAATTCTCTTTAGAACCAGAGAGCTGCACATGCTCTCCCCCCTCAGAAAAATGGTCACTAGACTCATATTCTTTCCTCTACATCCTCTATACTCAGAAAATGGCTCCCATAATCAATCCATTGCATCCTCTCTTCTTTGCTCTCCATTTTTCCTTGTCTCTTGGCTTCTTCAGTAATATTTTCGTGGGTCAAATCCCCCAATTCGTGGGTCAGTCCAGAATCCCCTAGATGGGTACTTTTCTTCCCATGATTCTTAGATAAGATAGTTTTGGTACAACACCCATTCCTTTTCATAAATGTGGGAAGCTGATATTTCATCTACCTACTCCCTCCATTAACCATAATTCTAGAAAAATCGACAATCTGGATTTTTCTTGATTATTAAATTGGCAAGGGAAAAATTCCTCATTGATTTTCTCTCATGTATCATGAACTACCTTGGAAACCCCTTCAATAATTATGCTACACTTTCATTTTTATATTAGTAGCATAAATATTTACACTACCCTTTTATCAAAATATAGTTACATTTACAAGCTAGGGAAAATAGGGGTATTACACCAACCATCACAATGGTTCGTTTCCACTTCCAATTTTTCCAAAAAGGGACAAATTAAAATAAAAAATGATATGTTTACAAAATTTACAAAAGGTAAAGCAACTAGATTCTTATTAAAAGGTTTGGCGAGGACCCAATTTGGATCAAGAGTCAATGCCAATAATGAGGGGGGTTACTCACCATGAGATCACTCAAGAGGATAACTATATTTAGAAGAAACCATAAAAAGAATAAAGTCACATAAAAGTGAGAATATTTGAGAAAGGTTGGAGAAGTAGATAAACATGATTAATAGACAGAAAAAGAGAATATACAATCAATGAATACAATCATAAGATAAGAGAAACAATTGTTTAAATATTGGTTGTCATTAATGTCAACCCTTTAATAAGTCCAGTAGCCCCAACGTTATGGTTATGGAACCCACAATTGATAAAGGAAAAAGGTGACCATGAAGAACAATGTAAATGTAGGTAAATCACTCATGGATGGATAGTCCTCGTCATGTCATTTTCAGTGATAGGTGGTACGCCACGTGGCTCCTCACGGTTAAGGAGTTATGGCCTTGAGAAGTTAGAAGCCTTGAAGAATGGTCAAGAAGCCCCTAGTTGGTTACAAGTATTTAATGAAAGGATAAAGTGGTCGTAACAATAAAGTTAAGAATTCCCTAATATTAAGGAAAGAGGTTACACAATAAAAGTATAAATACACCTCAAGGAGTCATTCACAAGTACATTAACTCACTTATTCTATTGAATATATTCTAGTGAACTAGTGATTTATTTGACAAGATAGTGATGGTGAAATCTAAGGTAGTGACAAGTGAAGAGTGCAGGATTTTCAAGGTTGCAGTGAAGAGGGAAAATATCCGAGGAAACCCTAGTTTAGTTGAACCTTGTGGGTCATACTACTAGTATCTCGTGAGGCATCCCTAGGGGTTGCACAGTGTTGGTCATGTGAGGCCCTGCATGACATCATGTATTAGTCTCGTGAGGACAATAAATATTTGGGGGAAATGCTTGTTCCAGGTTCCTGAAGTCAGAGGAAATATTCCAGGTCATCACTATTGTGTAACAGGTTAGCTACATAGGTATAGGTATGCATATGTTCTTGTTTTGTAGATGTATGGTTGAGGTATATACTTGATGTATGGTGGCATATGCATGAGGCACATGCTTTGGTTGTTTGAGGCTCTTCATTGATGATATGGTACAAATTTATGCTATGGTATATGGTACAGGTTATATACATGGTTGATTCTCTAGTACATGATACATGATTTGATACATGACTATCTACTCATAATTGATGTTATGGTATCTACATTTGGCATATCTTATGGTACATAATTGATGCATGTTATACTACATATGTTGGTACACATTTGATGGATGATATAATGCAGGTTTTGGTATAAAATATGGTGATGATCGATTACATATTGATGGTACAATGACATGTTGGATACAATTACAAGTTGATGTGACAATAGTAGTGGCAGGGATAGTGGTAGTGATAGTGGAAATGCTTGTGGTAGTTGTTAGCGTCGGAAGTCACTCCTGGATTGCTTGCAGGAGCAGAGCCCGACACCCATCAGATTAATGTCACGATTTGTTTATAAAGGGATGATCAAATGGAGATAAAGACTCGAGGAGATATCACTCTAACTCAGGGACTGGGTCTAGAATGTATGGGACAAAAGAGGTCTTGATCTAACTTCAGCCAGTGGGTTGATTTAAAAGATGAGCAGGTGGAAGACTTAGTAAGGAGGGTGGACAAACTGCCTTGGGCAACAGGCTTTCAGCAGCATGCAGAAGAAAGACTCTGAATGCAAGATCCTCTTGGTTCAGGGTCTCAAGAAACTGACAGGGGACTTGACTGGATCTGCCAATTCCAAGTCGCTCAGTGCTGGGAAAATCACAAGAAATTATTAGAAACGACGTAACTGTTACAGTGATCCAACCTACATCATCCTATAATAGCTACAACTCGACTGGATCCTCCAATTTCAAGCTGTTCTAACACAGTTTAACAAAGACGTAAAATAAACTGGCATTCATAAGACAAGAAGTCTCAAAAGTTCATACATAACCAGAGTATCAGTGCTTCATTAAAGTTTTACAACCGGGAGCTCTGCTCAACCATCGATAGATACAAAAATGGCGAAAATGCCTTCATATCCTCAGAACAACAACAACAACAGAATCGAGACGATGCATTAAAAGCTTTGGATCTGCATGGCTTCTGAAAGTCAACACCTACAGTCTCTGAATGATCGTGCAAGTTATGGAAGACGCAATCGAGCTCCTGACAGTTCCATAGGCGAATCGACGTGCCTTTAATTAGTTGCTGGGATTTCCCATTATGGTGGAGGCGATGTCTAACCACCACCAACTACTTCAATAACTGCTTCATTGGGATTGAGGATGGCCCGACCAACTCGACACTTCTGCAACGTGGAAGACCTTTCATGCTGCCACCTGGATCAGTTGAACGGCATGATGGATAGGCGGGGGGGCAGGAGCTGAGATATAATGGGAATGCTTTTAGTGGGAGGCTGACGTGGAAAAGAGCGGAACACCTGGCAGGCGGTAAGTGGAAGATGAGAGGGGATAGGGACCACACGGACCAGAAGAGGGGAGATGGACAGATGTCAAAGGATGAGGAAGGGGCTAAAGGGCGCGAGCCTCATCGCATGGCCAGGCAGAGAACAGATGGCACAAAAGATTACATGACAGGGAAGGGGCCCACGTTGGTTAAATGCAGAAGGACAGAGGATGCCCAGGTTGCCTGTGTGCCGTTGATCCAGGCGCTCGAATTGCAGTCGTTGGAGAGATGCACCTCCGATTCCGGACCCCCCCCCTCCACTTAAAGGTAGAAAGGCCGGGGGGGTCCAGAATCACCCTGCACGCCGTTGATTTGGGCGCTTTGATCATGACCGTTGAAGAGGTGCGCCCTCGATTCCAGACCCCCCCCCCCTCCACTTAAAGGTAGAACGGCGGGGGGGCTCCGGAATCCGATGCGCGCCGTTGATCCAGGCGCGCAAGATCCAGCCATCCGGAATTGATTTCCAATTAAGAACGGACGCATTTGCGTCCGGAACTTAGGACAAGTGGGTTTTTTACCCATTACTTTGCATTTTACCCCCCTTACCAGAAATATTGTTAACATTTGGCTCCATGGGGGATAGAGTCGTCCCTGTGATGCTCTAAGAGCGCTTTTGCAGATTCAGTTCCTTTTTGTCGGGCTAAGGAGTCATTTATTAATCTGAAAACAAAAACAATATTTACAAAAAACAAAAGAGCCGATTGCGGATCACAAAAAACATTTTTTCAAGAAGTGCCCATTCACTGGGCCACTAAAAACTTCTTTTCCTTCCAGATCCTGCAACCTGTAAGTGTTGTTTGAAAATACTTCAAGGATCTTGAAAGGCCCAAACCAGAGGGCATCAAACTTGTTGTGCTTTCCCTTTTCCTGTCTAGGTGCATCCCATTTGAGTACCAGCTCACCCTGCTCGAATTCTTCCTTTCTGCTCTTCCTGTCGAAAGCCTACTTGATCTTCTGTTGATGATCATAGGCTCTGTCCATGACCTGCTCTCTGATCTGCTGCACTTCCACCATCTGATGAATCCTTCTGACCATATGGTCAGGCTCTCCTTCAAGGTCCTGGAGGAATTTCGCCACAGATACGACGACCTGAGTAGGGAAAACGACCTTTGTTCCGTAAACAAGTTGAAAGGGTGAGATGCCTAGGGACTTCTTTGGTGTTACCCGATCAGCCCATAGAGAAAATTTTAGCTTTGAATCCTAGGACCTTTTATTATCTTCCAATAATTTCTTAATAAGCTTGATCAGGATTTTATTGGAAGATTCTGCCAGTCCATTTCCCTAAGGATAATATGGAGTAGAGTGAACCAGTGAAATCTCGACTTATTCACAGAACTTGACCAGAGGCTCAGACCTGAAGGGGGCGGCATTGTTAGTGACAATTCTTCTATGACAACCAAATCTGGCTATGATGTCCTCCAGGAAGCTGATGATTACTTTGTGAGAAGTGCTCCTGGTGGGAACAACCTCTATCCACTTGGTGAAATAATCAGTCGCAGTGAGGATCCATCTGTGTTGGCCACTTGAGGGAGGATGAATCTCTCCAATGAAGTCCAATCCCCACTGTTGAAAGGGTGCCAAAACCACTACAGGCTTTAATGGCAGAGATTTGAGTTGTTGCTTACCTGAGAACTTCTGGCATTTGATGCAAGCTCTGACTTCTCTGCAGACATCAGGGAACAAAGTAGGCTAGTAATACCCTGCCTGGAGGATCTTGTGAGCTGTGGTCTTCCAAAAATTATGACCTCCGCAAAGACCACTGTGGAAATCAAATGCAACCTGTTGGGCTTCTTGTGGGTCTAGACACCTTAAAAATACCCCTAAAGGGTCTTTCCAGTATAGGACTTGGTCAATGAGGCAATATCTGATAGCCTTGAGATTTAAAGCTCTCGCCTTGCTCTTTTCCATTCCATCGGGAGACCTCAATTCTTGTAGAAAATACAAGATATCCTTATACCAGGCGCAGGTTGCTAGTGATACAGCACCTTGGGAGCTCTTGCTGGATGACTCGGCTTGCTCATTGATGAAGTTAATCCCCAAAGATTTGCAATTGGACTCAGCCAACAATCTGGCTAAGCCTTGTCCCTTTATCAACTTAGTGGGCTTAATTACCAGATCAAACTCTAGGATCTTGGCGATCCATTTACCTCTCCTCCCGTCTATGTCTGGCTGTATAAGAATGCCCTTCACAGAGGCTGAAGGAACATATGCAGTGATCCTCGAGTGCAAGACATAGACTCTGAAAGATTTGAGGGCTTTCACCAGGGCATAGGCTTGCTTCTCCATGGTCTCATACCGGAGTTCAGCATCTCTCAACGCCTTGTTGTAGAAGGCAATAGGCTGCTCTTTTCCCTGATCATTTTTTTGCAACAAGACTACTGCTACTGTATCACAAGAAGCAAAAGAAAAAATCATAAAGTCTTTAGAATAATCAGGACTGATTAGCACAGGTGCCTCAGTCAACGCCCTTTTTATTTGGATGAAGGATTCCCTGGGTTCAGCAGTCCATTTCACTTCATTTCCCTTCCTGATCATGGTCGTAATGTGTTTCACCAACTCAACAAAATTAGGGACAAATCTCCTCAGAAAATTTATCTTCCCCCAAAAGGCCTGAACTTCCTTCTTAGATCTGGGAAGTGACAGGGTCTGAAGTGCTTCTACCCTGCTAGGGTCAATCCTTACTCCCTTTGCTGACACTATATGGCCTAATATCTTCCCTTCTTTCATAGCAAACAAAGATTTCTTGGGGTTCAGGGATAGGCCAAACCTCCGACACTTCAGGAAAAATTTCTTCAAGTGGCAGCAGTGCTCCTTGTCCGTCCTAGAGAAGACTGTGATGTCATCCAGATAAATTACCACAAACTGGTCTTTTTCCCCGATGAAGTTTATGTCCATGGCTTGCTGAAATGTTTCCCCTGCATTCATCAATCCGAAAGGCATTTTGGCATACATGAATGTGCCCCATGGAGTGGTGAAGGCCGTTTTTTCTCTTTCCTCAGGCATGACTGATATCTGATTGTAGCCAGAGAAGCCATCAATCATGGATATTCTAGATGCACCAGTGACCTTTTGCAATATGTGCTCCATGTTGGGCAGGGGATAATTGTCTTTCCTTGAGCTCATGTTCAGGTTCCTGAAATCAACATAGAGTCTGATTTCCCCACTTTTCTTTCTTATTGGAACCAGATTGGCCACCCAATCGGAATATCTCAAGGGGACAATGATTTGGGCATCCAGCAGCTTCTTTACTTCTTTTTCCATGACCGGTAGCAACATGGGATTTATCTTCCTCAGCTTCTGCTTGAATGGCTTAGCCTCTTCTTTCAGTGGGATCTTGTGCTCAATGAATGATGTGTCATACATCTTGAGGTATTCATAGGTCCATGCAAACACATCAGCAAACTCTCTCAGCAACTCGGTATATTCAACCTTCTGCTCCTTGGTCAAACTCCTTGACAGCTTGATAAACTTAGGCTCATCAGGCGTGCCAATGTTGCACTCAGCTGTGTCAGTATCATCACTTGAAACTCTCCCCTTCATTGCAACATCATTCCCATCAAACAATATCTCTAATGGGACTAGTCCCCTTGGAATGTGATTGCTAGGCAACTGAATAATGTCATGCTTTGCTATTTTACCCAGCAACTCACCCCCATCAAACCTTTCCTCAGCGACGAAGTCTTGGTCGATATGCATTTCTGAGAATCCTTCAATAGTTTCCAGGAACTTTTTGATCTCGAGATCATCCTCAAACACCTTCCAATGTTTGATATTGTCAGGTATGGAGGGCCTGTATTTTACTTCTACATCATACCTCAGTTTGGGCGGCAAGGGTACTTTGAAAATGCTTGCTGATGTAGCCAAGGAATCTACCACTGTGTTTTCTTCTCTTGGGATGAAAGAGATGTTAAATGCTGAGAAGAAACTATCAATTAGATCCAATACCTTATTTCTGTAATTCCGGAGTCGAGGATGCTTAGCCTGATAAGTGCCTCTGATCTGTTGGACTACCAACTCGGCATCTCCGAACACTACTACCTCTTGAATTCCCATTTCCCTTGCGGCTCTTAATCCTAAGATAAGAGCTTCATACTCTGCCACATTATTGGTGGTTTCAAATTCCATCTTATATGACAGGGATATGGTCTCCTGAGCAGGTGACACAAAAACCACCCCAGCTCCAGCGCCTTCTCGGGAACAAGCTCCATCGAAAAACATTTTCCAGATTAGGGTGATGGAGGGAGGAAATTCAGGAGAAACAATGGGCTGCTTTCTGAGTTTGAGAGGAGGCTCGGGGGCATGGGTGAGATGTAGTAAAATGGAGCCTAAATCGGTATCCAAGGCAAAGATGGGATGATTGGTGGGGTTGGCCTCATCACTGATTATGTAGGCCAGTTGGGCTTCCCTGTATAGTCTTCTATTCTCCCCTCCAAACACTGGAATAGTGGCATATGTGAGGTCCATCTGCAAGGTTCCCCCCAGCCTCTTTATCCAAGATCTCGATAACAACATACCAAACTTAGGGGGGACATCGACCACTTCAATATCCATGACCACACTTTTCATGGGCAGTTGAAACAAGGACACAATCAGGTCTTTAATGACTCCAAGACACTGGACTCTCTTGGAGTCAAAAGAATAGAGGTCATGATAGGCTCGAGTGACTTCTAGTCCTAACTCTTACATGACAGTTTTGGGCATGAGGTTGTGAGAGGCCCCTGAATCCATAAGGCAATTATGCAACACTTTATCATGTATGTTCAGGGAGGTGTAGAAGGGAGGGGATGAATCATCTCTGTCTTCTACCATAGGACCTATAACAACTGTTGGCTTTTCATCTTGGAGATTTATGGAATCTGTGGGAAGGCATGGGGCTTCAGACTGTAGAAGCTCAGAGAAGCGTTTTTTAAATTCTCCATGTTTAATTAGCTCGGTGAGGGGTACAAGGATTCTGATCTTCTGAATTTCATGCTCGAAATTAAAAGTAGATGTGAGCTTTGGGATTTCTCTTATTTCAGGAACATGATTATGGAAAATGGGAGAGAGGGATTGAGCCTTATTACCTCTGTGACTATCTGCTACTCCATTAGCGGGTTTCTTTGTTCTAGTGGACTGCTCAGGAATATCAGGTACTGCTATCCTTTTGTCGGACCTCAGGTTGTACCTTCCTCGGCCGTCGCTAACCTTGTCTCCTTTGCTCAATTCATTTAGCTAACTGTTCATGAGAGATTATTCATATGCTGATTGAGTCAGATGAGGAAAAGGGGGAGTGTCTTCTAAACAATGGATTTTAGGATCAAGCTCATCTACTTCCCTTTATTCCTCATCGGCCACCAAATTGTTCTGAAAAGGGGCCTGAATTCTTTGGTCTTCCCTGTCTCTTCCCCTTTCTCTGTGCATAGTCGGAGGAACAATATTATTTGGCCTTCTGAAGCCTCCTTTGTTTTCAGTGTTCTGAGGGCCCTTGTACATTTGATTCCTTTCCACCTTCAATCTCTCCATCTCTTCAGATAGAAACTTCATCATCTTGGTTAGTTCATCCACTTGAGGGTGGGGTACCGATGAGCTAGAAGTTGAGGCTTCGGATTTTCCCTTTCTTCTATCTGCGTCAGCCTTGTTCCTTAGTCTGTCAGCTGCTAATATGTTGGATTCCACTTCTATGGCCGCATATTGCATTTGAGCTAAGGAGGTGGCTCTTCTTTCTCTCAATAAAAGATAGAAATCAGGGTCAAATGCACCAGCATAGGAAATTTGGGCAGAGACCTCTGAAGGTTTTATCTCTGTAGGAATCTTATTATACATTTTATTGAATCTTTTGGAGAAGTCAGAGACAGACTCTCCTTCCATTTTCTTGAGAGATGCAAACTCCATCATGTAATACATGAAGTCCTTCCTATCTCCCCACTGCCTCAGGAAAACACTATCCAGGGCTTCAATGCCAGCAATAGATCCGAGGGCCAATCCTCTAAACCATTTCCTCACCTTGCCATCCAAGCTCTGGACAAAGACTCTCATCCAGAAATCTTCATTTTCAATGTTTAGGTTGTCTGCATAATTGTAGAAAGCAGCCAAGTGCTCTTCTGCAGTTATGTCCCCTTCTCTAGTGAACTTGGGCATGTATTTCAAATAGTCTCCAGCAGGGAGAGGATTCATAGGATGGGGCAGGATTAAGGGAGCATATCTAGCAGCGACTATGGCATCCATTCTGTTTAGAGGAGGATTAGCACCGGCCATAGGAATGTTAGGTCGAGGAGAACTTGGAGGAGAAGGAGTTCGTGAAGGGGCTACTGGGAATGAGTCTCGGAGCGGAGTGGGAAACAAGAGAGGATTCAAGGAGAAGGCTAATGAGCTCAAGTCAGCAGGTGCTCCTCTTTGTGCAAGAGTGTGGAAATCTTCTATAGTCCTTGGTCTATGCTAAGGAACAACTTCAGAGGAGAGGGGAGTGACAAGAATTTCTCCCTCCAATCCCGGACCAGGAGGGGAAAACTCAGCAGGAACACTCCCAAAATTCAAGAAACGAGAAACCTTTGAAGGAGGTCTATTAAGAAAATGAGGAAGGGAAAAAGGAGTTCTCACAGAAGGAGATGGCGGGTTCCCTGTTTCGGTGATGGAAACTTCTTTTGCAGATCTCTTTCCTCTTCTGAGAACCACCTCTGGGTCAGCTTTAGGTGTAGCTAGAGGTAGCTGTGGATGAGACCGCGTGTGTCTGCCTCTGAAAGCCACAATTAAAACAATAGGTTCGCTCCAGTGGAGTCGTCACAATGGAGTCGCCAGGTGCACAGTAGCAATCTTCAAGTTCTGATATCTGATGCACCTTCAAAATCAGCTAATTGTTGTCGTTCAATCCCGGGGAAAATATTCAACTTCGTCCCTGGCAACGGTGCCAGAAATGTTAGTGTCGGAAGTCACTCCTGGATTGCTTGCAGGAGCAGAGCCCGACACCCATTAGATTAATGTCACAATTTGTTTATAAAGGGATGATCAAATGGAGATAAAGACTCGAGGAGATATCACTCTAACTCAGGGACTGGGTCTAGCATGTATGGGACAAAAGAGGTATTGATCTAACTTCAGCCAGTGGGCTGATTTAAAAGATGAGCAGGTGGAAGACTTAGTAAGGAGGGTGGACAAACTGCCTTGGGAAACAGGCTTTCAGCAGCATGCAGAAGAAAGACTCTGAATGCAAGATCTTCTTGGTTTAGGGTCTCAAGAAACTGACAGGGGACTTGACTGGATCCGCCAATTCCAAGTCGCTCAGCGCTGGGAAAATCACAAGAACTGATTAGAAACGACGTAACTGTTACAATGATCCAACCTACATCATCCTATAACAGCTATATCTCGACTGGATCCTCCAATTCCGAGCTGTTCTAACACAGTTTAACAAAGACGTAAAAGAAACTAGCATTCATAAGACAAGAAGTCTCAAAAGTTCATACATAACCAGAGTATCAGTGCTTCATTAAAGTTTTACAATCGGGAGCTCTGCTCAACCATCGATAGATACAAAAATGGCGAAAACGCCTTCATATACTCAGAAAAACAACAACAACAGAATCGAGACGATGCATTAAAATCTTTGCGTCT
>ML832015.1:0-40467 GCA_009831015.1 Picea engelmannii | reverse complement strand
AGTTTAACTACTTGTTGAATATCTTGTTTAATCTGCTTACTGTGGTGTGGGTCAAGTAAGTAGTGAGTATCCCACTTGGGGAGGCACTACTTGCCTTGATTATTGTATGCTTTGTGTACATCTTGTTTATATTCTGTATATCTTATTACATTGCTGTACCTTTGTATCTAATTGGTCTATCGGTGTCTTTACCTTGTACATCTGTATATCTGATTTGTACATTTATGTATCACATGTATATGGTGTAACCTTTGTATCATCAGCATTCTTTTTTGATTCATTGCAGCTTGTGGTTTGGGGTGATTAGTCTGATCTACTTGTTTTACTTTGCTGTACTTAACCACCTTCAAGCCTTAGTCGACCCCATTGCCCAACAGTAGGCACTAGTCTAGCTGACTCAGGAAAAGGGTTGACTGTCATATAGTTTAGGATTGCATTCTGCATTGCTGCTTGTCATCATAGGCTAGTTTTTCCCCTTTGGCCTGTAATAAATTAAAACTAACTCCTAGAACCTTTAACCTTAAAATTAACTTAGAAATTAGGGACTACCCCCCTTGGCTTCCCTAGGAGTAAGCCTAGACGGAAGAAGTTCCAGTCAAGGTAACAGTGTGGGCTGGAACTTAGACATTGTGTCTCCAAGGGCACACTAAGTGAGCAGGACTTAGCTCACGTTTGCAAGTGTGCATTAGGACGGCAACACTAGGAAAGGCAGTCCTATCCTCTTTTCAATTTTCTAAATATAATGAGAAATACAATGGTGATGATCTATAGATAATTTATGAATCATGATTTATGATTTATTAATTATTATGTTACATTGTTATATATAAGATCATAAAATTTCAATAATTAATCATTTCAAGATTCATATATTTTAATTTAAATGTTTTAGTATTTTGTGTGGGGTCCCCTATGTTGAAGACCCTAACGTCCCACTTTCTCTAACATTTGGTGCTTCTACATATCTCTTGGATGTGTTTCTAACATTTAGAGTTTCTACATATCCCTTGGATGTGTTTTTCCCCAATCCTATGTTCCCACGTCCCGAAAACTTGACGGAACATTAATGCAATTGGCACACTTTTTTATTAAAACCTTACTGTAGAAAAGTATATAGAGCAATTTCAGATCCTGGAATCCAAGGAAAAAGATGATGCTATTTGTTGATGTTTTGGTAGCTGCGGGAGGATCTTTCCCTCCTAGATGACCATTCCTCGATGCAGAGAATATTCCAGAAGCAAGTGAACCATTAAACAAATGTGTGGAAACCCTAGAAGACAAGTCGGCCTAGCAGAATAAATAATATTAGAATATTGTCTTCTAGAAAGACAAGTCGGCTCCACAAGAAAAAGATAAACAGAAAATATAATTACTAGAAAGTCAAGTCGGCCCACCCAAAAAAGTCATTGGACAGATTAATATAAATAGAGGACGTTTTAGCCCATTTGTACAACCAGTCAGAGCGCAAGTCTTGTGGAGAGTTGTAGTTGCAGCTGCTGCAAGGAGGAATAAGGGCGTATGGTCATCTCTTGGTCTCGGTCTCTCTCTAGCACTATCAAGTGATATTCTTGGTGATACTCTTGGTGGTATTCTGGCTAAGTATGGCACAAGTTTGAGAGAGTAGTACAGTTGCAACTACTACAGTTGTGTATGGTACTTGCTCTGTGGATATGGAGACTCTCTCTCTCTTGTGCGCTACCCTTGGAGAAGGAGCGCTCTACTTGTCTTGAGTTGTTGCAGTTAGCAACTGAGGTTTATCTGTTGGTTCTGGAGTAGGCTTGCGGAAATTATTCTAGGTAAAGGTTAGTGTGCTCGGGGGTGGCATATGTGAATGCCTATGGTTGGGTGACAATGATGTGACATTGTCTATGGTTAAACGAGCAAACCAAAATTTCAACATTGTATCAAAGTTGGTTTCCTTCGTAACAATCTAACCGTTGGAAGGAAG
Organism: Picea engelmannii; assembly: GCA_009831015.1. Classification (NCBI taxonomy): domain Eukaryota; kingdom Viridiplantae; phylum Streptophyta; class Pinopsida; order Pinales; family Pinaceae; genus Picea; species Picea engelmannii. Next base: position 38,519 of record ML832015.1, on the reverse strand, counting down.
ATCCTTTAGGGTTTCCTCATAAAACCCTAGGTTTTCAGTGCCAGTTCCTTCGCACCAGTTGCAGTAAAAGTTTCTGTGAAGTATTGGGACTAATTTGCTTTTTGGTTATCCTAGTGCGCCTTACCCTAGCGCATCTCCAGCTATCTCCAGACTGCAAATTGGAGCACTTTGAATTTTTAGGGTTCATCGTTGCTTGTCACTGCTGTCGAATGGTGTCGTTGTTTGTCGGAGGTATGTACTTGTATATGTTTAAACTGTATCACTATCTTGAGGGTATTTGCAGGAGAAGCGATTTTTTATCCAAGCACAAGATCAAGAAACTATAGAAGACAACCCAAGTGGGACAGCAGCAACTAAACTCCAGGTTTGCATATCAAGTTTGATATTTCTTTATATTGTTGCAAGTGTTGTAACTAGAATAGCAATCTTTAGAATTCTATTATTGCTAGTTTAGTAAAACACTTGATTATTGTTGGTACAACTACCATTAAGTAAAAGAAACATATTTATAATGCACTTGTTTACAAGATAAATTGATCTCCTCTAGGAGATGTTCTTGGTTGACCTTGTTCCAAGCAAGTTATCTTGTAAATTCCATGGAGGTTACCATGGAGATATTGTTGTTCTTGTTTCTTGTTCCGAGCAGGTCACAGGTAATAGCTTTGAAAGGGAGTTATAATGACGATTGCAAGAGGCAACATGAAGTAGACATAGAGTTGTGCACATCCATGTAATGAAGGAGAAGAGGAGGTCAGGACATGCAGAGGAAGCAGATGACTCCGAAGACTATATAGCTTCAAAGGGAGTCAAGCTTCAGAGGGAGCATGCAGATTCAGAGTGAGCTTGATCTCAGAGAGAGTCGGTTACTTAGAGACTTTCATTCAGAAAGTATTCCTCTTCAGATTCAGATTCAGATGGGAGAGACGTTCTCCAGGACTGACAGACATGAGGCTAGATCAAAAACTTCAGAGACATTGAGGAGATATGAGACCTCCTGGGAGGATTCCCTTGTTTCAGTGAAGGAAGCTAGTCAAAAGGACTGGGATGTGGACCTTTCACCTTGATTCTGAGACATGTACTCGGATGGAGAAGTGAAGCTGTAGGGTTATACAAACTTTGACTAGGAAGGAAGTGCAGTGGATCGGTAGAGTACTTCCGATTGCTGCTTCAGTTTGGAATCAATGTGATCTCATGGTTGAGCAGGGAGCAAATGTTGGTGGCACTCAGTATAGCAGAGGCAAAGTATATAGCAGCCAATATTGCAAGTCGTGAAGCAGCATGGCTTCGAAAGTTTCTTGTAGGACTTCATCTGAGAAATGATGCAGAAGGGAGTTGTGAAGCTCTAGTACACATCCACAGATGAGTAGCATCGAGCCGACATTCTCCCAGATTGGTCATGCTGATTTGACCAAGGGAGAATGATACATTCACTCACAGGATTAGCCATGCTGATTTGGCCTGTGGTGAATGGCCCAGGCGCAGTCTTTCTCCTATTAGTCATGCTGATTTGACTAGGAGCGGAAAGACTCGAGGTGCAAAATGTCCACTCTCGTTTAGAGGGAGGTGTGTTGTTTCTTCTTATGCCGGCTAACCCCTCTGGCCAAGGGTTCCCTGGATCAGTCTTGCGACTGAGGGGGTAATGCACTGTCGAACCTGATGAGAGAAGAAACATCACATGCATAGTCGTGAGGACTATGGGAGTAGCTTCGTGCTACTGGATGAGACTATAACTATGGTTGATGGCATATTGTAGTAGATGTGTACTACTAGTTGATTGTTTCATAGTCATGGAGGTGGCAGACTATGATTATGGATGAAGGCATATTGTAGTGGTTGTGTGCCACTAGTTGATTACTGCATAATCATAGAGACTATTGGTATTGCATGATGGTTTGATTGTAGGAGAGAGACATTGTGTCTCTGGATAGTAGTTGTGTGCTACTTGGAGTGTTTGTGCACCACTGGATAGTAACTATGTACTACTATGGATCGACATAGTCATGTTCTACTAGATGGCATTGTAGTAGCTATGCGCTACTAGTTGATTGCCATGGAGACTACCAATTCACATTGGGAGTAGTTGAATGCTACTCGATTGCAAAGACTGTGACAGACGATTCGAGCTACCAATGGCATTGTGGCAGTAGTGTGCTACCAGCTGATTGCAGAGTAGTCAGTGGACTACTAGATAAAGACATCGTGAAAGATGCCTCCCTAGCTAAAAGGGAGTGTTGATGTTTTGGTAGCTGCGGGAGGATCTTTCCCTCCTAGATGACCTTTCTTAGATGCGGAGAATATTCTAGAGGCAAGTGAACCATTAAACAGATGTGTGGAAACCCTAGAAGACAAGTCGGCCTAGCAGAATAAATAATATTAGAATATTATCTTCCAGAAAACAAGTCGGCTGCACAGGAAAAAGATAAACAGAAAATATAATTACCAAAAAGTTAGGTCAACCCAGCTAGAAAAGTCACTAGATGGATTAATATAAATAGAGGACGTTTTAGCTCATGTGTACACCCAATTAGAGTGCAAGTGTTGTGGAGAGTTGCAACTGCAGTTGCAAGGAGGAATAAGGGTGTATGGTCATCTCTTGGTCTTGGTCTCTCTCTAGCACTATCAAGTGATATTCTTGGTGATACTCTTGGTGATATTCTGGCTAAGTATGGCACAAGTTTGAGAGAGTAGTGTGGCTACAACTACTGCAGTTGTGTATGGTACTTGTTATGTGGATATGAAGACTCTCTCTCTTGTGCGCTACCCTTGGAGAAGGAGCGCTCTACTTGTCTTGAGTTGTTGCTACAATTAGCAGCTGAGGTTTATCTGTTGGTTCTGGAGTAGGCTTGCCGGAATTATTCTAAGTAAAGGTTAGTGTGCTCGGGGGTGGCATATGTGAATGCCTATGGTTGGGTGACAATGATGTGACATTGTCTATGGTTAAACGAGCATACCAAAATTTCAACACAATCAATGTTAGGGACTTCTACATCGCAAATATGAGGAATGAGATCAGGAACATGGTTAGAGTGTTCTCTCGGTGCAATTTAGAAGCGGCCATAAAATACACACTCCAGGTAGAGGAGAAGATTCATTCATTTGCTAGGAAATATCAATTAAGCTCCAAAAGGTATCCTATAAATGAACATGGGAGGGAAACATTCAAGTGAAATGATACGCAACAAGGCACATGAAATTAAAATTGCTACAAGTGTCACAAACCAAACCCTGGTCAAGGAAATATAGATGCAACTCGAAAAAATTGTTCATAGTACAAAACCAGATGGATGAAGGTAAAGAAAGCGATATTGAGGAACTGAAGAAGAAACTTCTCTCATTCAATCATTGACAATCCCAGCAAAGCCATAAATGAAGGAAATAAACCCATAGAAGCTGTGTACCGTTAGGAACCATCAATTTCATTAGTTGCTATGATTGTATTGGGGAGGTTGGATAATTTTAAAACATATAGAATGGTTAAGAAGAAAAGAGTACTTATTACAGTAGACCCAAGGAGCACCCTCACATTACTATTAAGAAGCACGCAAAATGACGAAGGCCTATTTATTGACACGGGCAAATGATTTCCCCTAAGCATTCCAGGGAACAGCCTCACACAATATGCAAAGGGTAATCCAGAATATAGGAAGAGAATACCTTAAAATATTTCTTCTTCGTGACTGAGATAAGAGTCGAGGTAGTACTAGTGCAATGATTCACCTAACTTGGACCCTACGCTCCTGACCCTGCAAAAAAGTGTCACATTCAAGCAAAATGATAAGAAATAATTATAAACATTTTTTTTAAACCGTGAGAATCAATAAACCTACCAATTGTCATCAAGGAAACCCAGGGTTGAGTCGGCGAGATTGCCCCTATAAATCTAGGCCTAGCGCAAACGCTCACAGACCACGCTAAGCAAGTAAGCCAAATTTCAAACCTAGGCGAGGCCCTATAATAGAGGACAGCCTCTTCCAAAACGAGACGTCCACCATTCAGCCCAGCCCAATGGACTGATAAGAAATAAACAATTAAAATAATCATTTTACATGAATGCAAGTCTTATTACTCCCAAAAATTAAAAGAAAACTCCTTAAAAAAGGCCACTTTGGTTTTCTAGCAAGAATTTATTGTATGGAATACCCACTAGCGATTGAAGACTCAAAAAAAAACTACAAGACCAAGAAGATTCATATTATTGTGAATTACGAGACCCCAATAACGACAAAGACGTTTTATAAACAGTACAAAAAGAAATACCAAGTAGTCTGACGAGGACTTCCACCTAATAGAGGCATAGAACATGTCATTGAAGGAATGTTTGGCAAGGGCTTGAACTTCCACGAGGACTTTCACCTAATAAAAGGTATAAAATATGTCATTGAGAAATGTCTGGCAAGGCCCCAAAAGAGAAAAACAAAACCACTACCACATCAACCAAAGGGAAAAAATTGAGAAACTAATTTAGGAATTGTTAGAAAAGGGTATTTGAAAAAAAAAAAAAATTCCATATGGGGCTATTATTGTTTTAGCCCAGGAAAGAAGATGGCTCATACAGACTTTGTGTTGACTACAAAGCTCTTATGAAATTCACCATCAAGAACAGGTTCCCAATGTTAGGATATTTAGACACTTACGAGTTAGTTAAAATCAACTTGGTCTAATGTATCATTAGGTAAAATTGTGTTTCTTAGTGTGTTTCTTTAGCATGCATTTGTAGTTAGGAAATCCGATGGTCATGATGTTCCCAACATAGAGATATGTCAATGTGCCAAAGAAGATTATCAAACTTTGGTATAAGAAAAAGAAAATCACATCGCAAGACATATCTCTTACTAAGAGAGAAGGACCCACGGGGGCAACTAAAGAAGTTATTGCATAATCCAGAATTGAATCAGAAGCAAAGGCTACAGAAGCACTTAAAGAAAAGCACCAAGAAGGACATTAAAATGAAGAAGAAACTAAGGAACCACACGTTGAAAAGTTCAAGCAAGCAGAACTGAGAGCTAAGGTTGATGTATATCGCCATCCGCACCACATAGAGAAACAATAGTCGTCCAAGCAGGGCGTGAGCATCAAAACAATGATTATGGACCAGCATGGCACCAGAAAGGAAACCAATCAAGAGGTGCATGGAGAAATACCCTCACAGTAGGACAATATCAGGATAGAGCAGCAATCCCGTGGCACCAAAGACATGATCAGGATCAAGATCATGGTGACAAGGCAGCAGTTGGACATCATGTTCATCTTCCATTAGGATAGATGGATTCACATACTTGGTACCAATTGGCTACATTGCTTAGCCAGTCATATTGTATGGTTTCTTCCCATGTTCGAGGATGAAACATGCAAAGGGGGATGGAATGTAGTGTAGCTAGGGAGGTAATAGGGTGTAGTGTAGCTAGGGAGGTAATGGCGGGGCAAAGGGTCCATAGTGATAATCATGAAGGCCATTCAATGTAAGGTGAACTAGGTCCACTATATTATTAAATAAGGCCCATTATGGTAGTTAAGATATATTAGTGTGAACATAATAAATATGAAAAGGCTTTCTAAAAGGTTCCTTCTCTAGAATGTTCTTAGGTAGTATTATATAAGGAAGGGATGAGCAATGTAATGGGCATAGTGAAGAATATTGTTATTGTAACAAACAAACATTGCCTGAGGAGTATTTCCTTCCGTAAGGAAAAATAGTTAATGGTGTTACCCTACCTCAAAGATTTTGTTTATTTCTTGTGTTGAGTATTTTTATGTGGATGATTTGAGTTATTTTTAAAGTTATATTTTCAAATTTACTAAGGCACCATTGTTATGTACCTCGATAAATCTGAAAATAACTTCAGAAAACTCAAATCATCCACATAAAAATACTCAACATAAGAAATAGACAAAACCCTTAAGGTAGGGTAACACCATTAACTATTATTCCGTATTGAAGGAAATACTCCTCAGGCAACCGTTGCTTGTTACAATAACAATATTCTTCACTATGCTCATTACATTGTTCATCCCTTCCTTATATAATACTACATACGAACATTCTAGAGAAGGAACCTTCTAGAAAGCCTTATCACATTTATTATGTTCACACTGATATATCTAACTATCATAGTGGGCCTTATTTAATAATATAGTGGACCTAGTCTAGCTTACATTGAATAGCTTCCACTATTATCACTATGCGCCCTTTGGCCCCCCCATTACCTCCCTAGCTACACTACATTCCAACCCCCTTTGCCTGTTTCGTCCTCAAAACATGGGAAGAAACCACAAAATATGATCGGCTAAGCAATGTAGTCAACTAGTACCAAGTATGTGAATCCATCCATCCTAATGGAAGATGAACATGATGTCCAACTATTGTCTTTCCACCCTGATCTTGATCCTGATCGCACCTTTGGTGTCATGGGATTGTTGCTCTATCCTTATATCGTCCTATTGTGTGGGTAGTTCTCCATGCACCTCTTGATTGGTTTCCTTTCTGGTGCCATGTTGGTCCATAATCGGTGGATTGATGTTCACGCCCCTTCCTAGATGATTGTTGTTTCTCTATGTGGTGTGGATGGCGATATACATCAACCTTATCTCTCGGTTCTGCTTGCTTGGACTTTTCAACATGTGGTTCCTTAGACTCTTCATTTTTATGCCCTTCTTGATACTTTTCTTTAAGTGCTTCTATAGCCTTTGCTTCTGATTCAACTCCACATTCTGCAAGAACTTCTTTAGCTACCCTCGTGGGTCCTTCTATCTTACTAAGAGACATATCCTGCAATGTGATTTTCTTTTTCTTATACCAAAACTTGATAAACTTCTTTGGCACATTGACATTAACTGTACCCACCAATTCCATCCAAGGATATCCAAGAATAACATCCACATCATGCATATCTATGGCATGAAAATCAGAATGCAATACATACTTATCCATTGTAAGCTTCAAATCTTTAAAATTTTGAATATTTGCACCTTCAACTTGTGTGTTTTGAATATTATTTCCATGCACTTGCAACCTTTTTGCCAAATTAACATTATTAAAATTATGCATGCAACTAGGGTTAATAGAAACAATTGAATAATCTTTCCATGTACTTGCAACCTTTTAGCCAAATTAACATTGATAAAATTATGCATGCAACTAGGGTTAATAGGAACAATAACCTTCTCTTGTTGAATGCATCCATGAACCTGTAATATAGATTTGCCACATGAAAAAACACTCTCGGTTCTCTCTATATCCTTTTTTCCAACATGAGACCACCTATCTAACAATACTTTTTCAAACTCTTCATCGAAGAGTGTCATCATTTTGCTATAATTAAGTGACTTCCATCAAATGGCTACATCACCTTGTAATTTACAATCTACCTGAACTTTCCAATTCTCTTTCCATATTGACTTCCTCTCTTTTATAAAATCTTCAATACTATGTCCATCATTTGTTCCAGTAAAATACATCTTGCTTAGAAGAAATCTTCAACAAAAAACTAAGGTTCAAAAGTAACTTATTCTGAAAATCGCACAGATTTTTCCAGAAAACCCCTAAAAATTTGTTGATTTTAAAATGTTGATAACTTCACTTCCCGAACTCTGTTTCGAACGATTTTTTTTTAAATTGGGTATTTTTCAGAGAGGAATTCAAATACCCAACTTGTTTCTGCCAATTCTGCTCAGAAAGTTTCAGAATCGAATTTGAAATGTGCTTCCTCCTTTTTTCCCTTGAAAAAATCTGCAAAAAAAAACAAATTTTTCTTCCTTTCTTTGGCCGAAGAAAGTGCTTTGATACCAAATGTTATGTGTCTCAATAAATATGAAAATATAACTTCAAAAATAAATCAAATCATCCACATAAAAATACTCAACGCAAGAAATAGAAAAAACCCTTGAGGTGGGGTAACACCATTAACTATTATTCCTCATGGAAGGAAATTCACCTCAATCAATTCTTGCTTGTTACAATAACAGTATTCTTCACTATGCTCATTACATTGTTCGTTCCTTCCTTATTGTTAAGTTTTAATGTTGTTATTAGATTATTTCCAATTTACTACAGCATAAAGAGGATCATTGAAAGAAACACAATCACAAGGTACACAGCATTTTATCCTGGGAAACCCTCATGGGAGAGAAAACCCAGCAAAAAACTTCCTCAATAATAGATTGTCAATACAATGCCAAGACTAAGACCAAAACACCAAAGATAATCCAAGATTGAGCATGCGCCTCTCTTCTCCTTCTTATAACTGCATCTACTTTAAAAAGATGCGCACTTGTTGAGTGACTAAGTGAGTGAATGAATGAGGCGCCATCCTCACTTATAAATACTAGCTGAGGAGTCGCTAGGGTTATGTCTCTTCACCAAGTTGGGCCGACTTCTTCAACTAGTGATTAAAACCACTTTAATTAGCCCTAGGAGCCGACTTTACAAACAACACCATATAACTATGGTTTGACCAATCCACAAAAAGGGATTTGGTCTTATAAAAGCCCAACATGATCAATCCACAAAAGGGGATTTGATCTATAAGATAATAACTCAATTATAATTAGAATATTCTTTGCAATTACAATATTTCAACTCTCCCCCTTAACAAGAAGGGTATTCTATTGTCATAACCCAATACAACATAATGAGGAGAGAGAGAGAGTAGCAACATCATCAGCATCTGGAACACTGACTCGCACATCTATAAATCATCGGAAGTTTTTCTCATCAACAATAACATCATCGTTCATAGCATGGAGCTGCAATGGCAACATCATCATCATCATCATCGTTCACAGCATGGAGCTGGAGTAGCATCATCATCATTATCATCAACGTCATTTAGTATAACACTAATACAACATCATCAATCAACACGAGGTTGATACATCATCAACAGCACGAGGCTAATACAACATCATCAACAACAGCACGAGGTTGATACAGCACAACGCTGATACAGCATCAACAACAACAGCACGAGGCTAAGGCAACAACATCATCAGCATGAGGTTGAGATAACAACATCATCGGCACACGAGGTTGAGGCAACAACATCATCAGCACAAGGCTGAGATAACAACATCGTCATCATATGGAAACAAAGTGAGGAAGGTGAAACAACAACATTTTGTGGTACTCTGACAGACCGTCCTTACCGGACCTTCAGGATCTGCCCAGGAATCATAAGATTCCCTGGGATATAAAATCCTAACGGAGCTACCACGTGGTACTCTGACAGACCGTCTTTACCGGACCTTCGGGATCTACCCAAGAATCATAAGATTCCCTAGGATATAAAATCCTAACGGAGCTACCACTGCTGATCACAACTGGCATATACATGCACAGGTACCCTAACAGACCGTCCTTACCGGACCTTCGGGATCTGCCCAAGGATGATCAATCCCGTAGGATATAAAATCCTAACGGAGCTACCCGTTGTTGGTTAGGATACTATAGTATCATCAACATCACTCCCCCTTTTGAGGGAGATCATTTTGGACAACACCAAGCTTGTCTCGTAAGTGCTCAAACTTCACACGAGACAGAGGCTTGGTCAACACATCTTCAACCTACTCATTTGTGCCAACATATTGGAGCTTTATAGCTCCCCTCTGCACCATATCACGAATGTAGTGATACTGGATCTCTATGTGCTTCGACTTATCATGGAACACAGGGTTCTCCGTCATCTTTATGCAACTCTGGTTATCACATAGAATCACAGTGGCTTCCATCTCCAGATCAAATAGACCTGTCCACAACTTCTGAAGCCGTATGGATTCACAACTGGCGGAACATGTTGCAATGTATTCCGCTTCTGTCGTGCTGAGAGCAATACTAGATTGCTTCTTGCTCTGCCATGAAGTCATGGCTGACCCCAGATTGAAACAACATCCTGAAGTGATCTTTCTATCAGAAACACTTCCAGCCCAGTCTGAATCAGTATATCCATACAGTCTGAAGTCATGATCTCCAGTATAACAGAGACCATATTCCAACATATCCTTAATGTATCTCATCACATGTTTTGCAGCTACAAGGTGAACATGTATGGGCTCTACCAAATACTGACTCAAGGTGTTCACAACAAAACATATATTTGGCTTGGTATTCGTCAGATACATCAACGAACCAATAATTTGTATGTACAAAGTATCATCCACCAATTCTGACGAAGTATCTACCAGGAGCTTCAACTTTGTTTCCATGGGTGTGTTCATGGCTTTACATTCCAACATGTCAAACCTCTTCAGTATTTCAACTGCATACTTCCCTTGGTTAAAGAATATCTTCTTTGGGTTCTGCCAAACTTCAAGACCTAAGAAATAATGCATCAGGCCTAGGTCTTTCATCTCAAACTCTGCAGCGAGCTTCTTCTTACAATCTGTGATAAGATTTTCTTCTCCAATTAAGAATAAGTCATCTACATACAACAGCAATATAACTGGCTCATCATTCATAACCTTGAAGTAAAGGTTAGAATCAACTTTACTCTTGGTAAAGCCCAAGCTCGTCAGGAAACTGTCAATTCTGCCATACCAAGCTCTAGGAGCTTGCTTTAACCCGTACAGAGCTTTATTCAATCTGCAGACATGAGTCTGTCTATCTTCAACTTCAAACCCTTGTGGTTGTTCTATATACACTTCTTCTTCAATAACACCATTCAAGAAGGTTGTTTTCACATCCATCTGGTGTAACTTCCACTTCATCTTGGCTGCAAGAGCTATGATTGTTCTAATAGAAGTGTATTTGGCTACAGGAGCAAACGTCTCTTCATAATCAATGCCTTCCTTCTAAGAAAAGACACGAGCTACAAATCTTGCTTTATGTTTTTCAATAATTCCATCTGCAGCATGTTTTATCTTGTATATCCATTTGGAAGATACCACATCTTTGTTCTTTGGTCTAGGAACTATTTCCCATACATCATTCTTTATAATGGACTGGTATTCTTCTATCATGGCATCCACCCATTCTTTCTTTTGAATGGCTTCTTCAAAGCAAGTAGGTTCCTTCTCTATGAGATCACATATCAAGGCCATATAACTGGAGAATGGCTTAGGTTTCTTGCTTTGTCTCATGATTCCTTTTGGGGCACCATACTTCTCTCCATCTTGAATAAGTTCCCTTCCTAGGTTGGCTTTCTCTTGTGAGAGACTGTCATCTAGGGAGGTTCTTGAGATTCTATCATATGATGATCTTTTGGAATCTCATCATCAGGGGTAACTGTAACTTCCTTCACAGGTTCTACAACTCTGGGAGGTACAGGTTCTTCTTCATATACTTCTTCAAGCTGGCATTTCCTTGATCTTTTGAGTGTTGTTTCTTCATCAAAGGTTACATCTTTGTTGATCTCAATATGATGGTAACCTGGTATGTAAATTCTGAAGGCCTTAGAGACCTCAAAGTATCCAACAAATATTCTCTTCTTTCATGAAGGGTTCAGCTTAGTTCTCCTTTCTTTTGAAATGTGTACAAACACTGGACAACGAAATATTTTGAGATGGCTTACTTCTGGCTTCTTTCTGGAGAACATTTCTTTGGGGGTTTTGAATCCAAGTGCACTATGGGATAATTTGTTTTGGACATAAATTATTGTTATTGTTGCTTCAACCCATAAGTGCATTGGAAGATCTTGATCATGAATCATAGTCTTTACTACTTCCATTATTGTTCTGTTCTTTCTTTCTGCTACACCATTTTGTTGAGGATTATAGGGAGTGGTGAACTCCCTCTTAATCCCGGCATCTCTACAAAAGCTTCCAAATTTATTTGAGGTGTATTCTCCTCCATTATCTGACCTGAGTATCTTGATTTTTCTTTCGGAGAGATTTTCTACCAAGGCTTTGAATTCCTTGAACTTTTCGAGTAATTCATCTTTTGATTTCAAGAAATAAACCCAAGTTTTGCGAGAATAATCATCAATAAATGACACATAGTATAAATACCCATATAGAGAGGTTGATGGCATTATATCGCATACATCTGAGTGGACAAGTACAAACCCCCTTCTTCTAGTACATGGGATACATCCTTTATTCTCATCGGGGTTCCTTTCATGTGCTTAAGAGCCAAGTATCTTCTTCGGTTATCACAAAACATAATCTTCAATTTCTTCTTTAGTTAACTTCTTGGGTGGCTCATCATCTTCAGTTGCATGGGCATGGTGTCTTTTGTTACTTCTCTTCTTGAATTCTTCTCTTCTGGCAAAACAATTCTTAGCAATGTGTCCTATCTTATCACAATGATAACATTGATAAGAGGAGAAATCTTTTTTTGTTCTTTGTCCCTTCTGATATTTCTGGAATCTCCTTGGAGGGTGATATTCTTTATGGAAGTGCATGAATCTCTTTGGGGAGTGAGATTCCTTATGAAGATGGGTCTCCTTTTGGAAGTGAGACATTTTCTTTCCTCCTTTAGTATGAGAAGCTAAGGCTTGATCTTCATCCCTTAATAGTACAGTTTCTCGATTTTCCACTCTTGCTTCTTCTTGAACACATTCTTCCCATAAGCTATCAAAATGGAGTTTTTCTTTTTCTTGCACAGATAGTTTGGATGAAGGCATCCCAAGGTCTTGTGAGACCATTAAGAGTTGTCATTATAAGTTCATCTTCATCTAGGTTGTCTCCAATTGCTTCTAACTGTTCCTTGAATTGAGAAACCCTAGAGAAATAGTCATGAATTGTTTCTCCTTTCTGGATCTTTGTATTCTTGAGCTGGGTTCTCAAGTTCATCTTTCAGTTGATGTTCTTTCCTTCATACATTCTGGTTAGGGCATCAAACATCTCTTTTGGAGTACTCTTAGAAGACACTTGAGGGATCAAATGGTCTTTAATGGAATCTGCAATTATTCTTTTGGCCCTAATCATATCCTTCTTGTACTTTTCTTTGGTTGCTTCTTCTTCGGGTTCTAGTACATTTTCTTTTATGAATTTTGCAAGGTCATTCTCTTCAAGATTGAGTCCAATTATGTACTTCCAGGCCCGGAAATTTACCACACCTTCCAACTTGTCAACAAGCTTAGTGCTTGCAGACATCTTGACCTAGAGCTAGGAAAATGACCAGAAAATAAAAGTGCTCGAAAACTGAATTTGAACTTACCGGGAGGTGCGTTGGGCTAAGGCGAGTTGGCTAGAGCTGACTGTTTCAAAAAATTCAAAGTTTTGCTCCTTGAAACTTGACCTGCGCACTTTTGGACTGGTACTTCTAGTACTGGTTCTGGTTTTTCCTGGTTTTTTGGTTTTCTGGTACTAACCAAAACTAGGGTTTGGCTTTCCGGAGAATCTGGCCACTGAAAAGGTGAGCTCAAGCTACCAAAGGATGAGCTAGGGTAGGGCGCACTTCCCTAGATGGTTTTTGGTCAAAAATTCCTCTCCAATAAAAATCCCCAATTTTCTTGTACGGCAACAGTGACATTTTTGGATACCCGGTGAAAGGTGCTCTCTTCAATCAAGCTCTGATACCATGTTAAGTTTTAATGTTGTTATTAGATTATTTCCACTTTACTAGAGAAACAGCATAAAGAGGATCACTGAAAGAAACACAATCACAAGGTACACAACATTTTATCCTGGGAAACCCTCATGGGGGAGAAAACCCAGCAAAAAACTTCCTCAATAATAGATTTCCAATACAATGCCAAGACTAAGACCAAAACACCAAAGATAATCCAAGACTGAGCATGCGCCTCTCTTCTCCTTCTTGTAACTGCAGCTACCTTCAAAAGATCCGCACCTGTTGAGTGACTGAGTGAGTGAATGAATGAGGCACCATCCTCACTTATAAATACTAGTTGAGGAGGCATTAGGGTTATGTCTCTTCACTAAGCTGGGCCGACTTCTTTAACTAGTGGTTAAAACCACTTTAATTAGCCCTAGGGGACGACTTTACAAACAACAACATATAACTATTGTTCGATCAATCCACAAAAGGGGATTTGGTCTTATACAAAGCCCGGCATGATCAATCCACAAAAGGGGATTTGATCTATAAGATAATAACTCAATTATAATTAGAATATTCTTCGCAGTTACAATATTTCAACACTTATATAATACTACCTAAGAACATTCTAGAGAAGGAACCTTCTAGAAAGCCTTCTCACATTTATTATGTTCGCACTAATATATCTAACTACCATAGTGGGCCTTATTTAATAATATAGTGGACGTAGTCCACCTTACATTGAATGGTCTCCACTATTATCACTACAGGCCCTTCAACCCCCCTGTAACCTCCCTAGCTACACTACAGAATAGTGATGTGTATGAGTGGGAGGAAAAAAGCATGCACACGTGTGAGAGAAGGAAAGAAAATGTGAATGGATTAAAATAAGGATGCATGCACCTTGGTGACTCACCCATGCATGCGCCCTAATTTGACCATATATCCTTCGTTGAAATTGCAACATGTCATCTTGCATGGCAACCATACCGGCTAATATTAGCACTACTAAAAACAGACATGCTAAAAATAGTTGTATGCTCGAAAAATATGAAAAGACCAAAAATGTTCGGGACCGCTAGGAAAACCCTGCCAAACATAGTACGCCTAAAAATAGGCACTGCTAAAAATAGAATCTCGTCACATGTCAATGAAAATGGGCTCATCGAATTCGATTTTCTACAAGGAACCCAGATATATTCTCAGCACCATCATCTGAACCCTGGAACTCCAACTGCTAAAAATAGTAGGTGCTCGCATGTCCTCCGAAAAAAGTTCACTGGAATCATGAGCTCGCAAGGACTTTGAATATATGATCACATCTTCCATGCTAACCTCTGAAATTTGTCTCCTAAATAGTAGGAAATCTGCCAAAAATAACAATCTCTCTCTCATCCATGAAAATCTGTGAAAACTCTATCGTTGAAGCAAGAAACACCATTAAACCAATCTTTTCCCTGAAATCATACGAGAACCAACCATGGCTCACGCCAAGCTATCTCTAGGTAAAATATCTAAATGCCAACCAAATAAGACATGCTAGCTTTTAACGCTCAGGATTTGCAAGTGAGAAAATCTAGGGGTTAACGGGTCCTTGATGAAGAGGAGTGTGCTCAAGTACAAATCCAATTGAGAATGTACACCAGTGAACATGGAGTCTTTGGTAATTTGCATGCAAGTCAAGATCGAGATAGTTTGAGTCTTATCAAATGGTGGAACATGTATGGCTCCTCTACTACACATCTGCATAAATTGGCGGTGAGGATGCTTTCACAGGTTGTTAACACTTCTTCTGCAAAGAGGTGTTGGAGCACCTATAGCTTCATCCACAATGTTAAGAGAAACAACTTGAATGTAGATCGGGCAAAAATCTTGGTTTATGTGCACTACAACTTGAAGTTGTTGCCCCATTGTTGTGATGTAGCAAAGAATGATAGAACATATGTGACTTGGGACAACAAACCAAAGGAGGCTAATTTGGAGGATGGAGCCATAGTTTTAGAGCGTTTGGAAGATGAACTTTTGGGTGATCATGATGGTGGTCATACTCATGGAGCAAACATGCCACCCCCATCCACTAGTAGGTTTCCAGATGCAGGAGTTTTGTCTTTATCTTCACATCATCTAGCATTGTGTGGGGGCCATGCAACTACTAGTCATGTTCTACGAACACTTGCACCTACTCCTACTCTTCTTCATAGATCATGGGGAAAAAAATACAAGTTTCTCGTGGCAAGAGGAAAGCTTAGTAGATACTAAATCTCTTTTTCTTTTTCATGTTTAGAAGTAGTCTCTAGAACTTAGTACTTTGTCTTTATTAAGACTTATTTTGTAAGCATTATACGGCAGTTTCGGTTTGAACTATTGACTAAATCTTACAACTCATTGGTCATGAATATGATGCTCTATTTCATTACATGGTTGGTGTTATCTGTCACAATTTGTTGATGACAAATTGTTTATGTTGAAACTTGAAGGTTGATGTTGTGGTCAATAATTGATCATTTGATGACATTGTTATAAGTTATAACTACTAGATGATTGATGTTATATGTGTACTTAATGGTTACTGCTTTAATGATCATCACTAATCCAGTAGTTAAATCTATGATTTCATGCTTGTTGTGGTTGATTCGACATTCTGCATGCTTTTTTTTAATACATGTGCATCAAAATATATTAAAATATGTATTATAATAAAAACACTCCCAGAAGCTTTTTGAAAATTGTGCCTCCCGCTCCCAACAACCTTGGTATAACCTTCATAAATTGTCGAATTGGCTTGCAGGTACTAAGTCATACAACCATTCGAGAGTTCGGATCCATTTCTAATCAAGTTACTATGTGAGTTGTTGGTTGGCTTCATCTAGGAAATAGGTTCACAGTATGTTGTCCAAGTCATTACGGACAATGTTGTTAATTATGTTGCTACTAGCAGGTTGCTTATGGACATATATCAGACCTTCTATTGGACTCCTTGTGCCGCCCATTACATTGATTTGATGTTAGAGGGCATGGCCGATGTTTCTTGGATCAAGGAAATGTTGATTCAGATAGGAGTGTCACAATATATATATATATATATATATATATATATATATATATATATATATATACATATGCTCTTACACTCATGAGGCAGTTTACAAGGAAGAAGGAGTTGGTCCATCTCACAATCATGCATTTCGCCACTAGCTTCATTTCTCTTAAGTCTTTCAACAATTCTATGTTGCAGTTGCGGAGGATGTTTATTTCAGATGAATGGAATTCTTGTGTCTATAACATTAAAGTGGATGGGAAATCCATAGCCCAACTTGTGAGACACAATCAAAGTTTTTGGATGGGAGTGCAGGAGTTTTGTGCCATTAGTGAACCTTTGGTAAAGGTTCTTCACTCAGTTGATTGTGACAAGCTTGCAATGGGCTACTTGTAGGCCATGGGTGGGTCTAAGGAAGTTATTCATCGATACTATGAGGACAAGAGGGAGGAGGGATTCACTAGATGAGCCCAGATATGGAGTGTGAATGATAAGCGATAGAACAATACTCTCCATCATCTGATTCATGCAGCAGAGCTCTACCTCAACTCTGCGTACTCTTATGCCTATGGTTTTAGATTTAATGCTAAGGTTACGGACATATTTTCCCAATGTGTTTAGAGGATGTTGTTGACTCCCATTGAAGGCTCGGAGATTTCCAAACAAATGGAGATATATAAGTTGGTTGTTGGGACATTTGGTTATGATATGGCTATCCAAGGCAAGACCACTAGGATGCCAGGTAAGCTTCAAGTAAAATTTGTTTCAAACTTTCAAATTCCAATGTCTTTCCTTTCTATCTATTTGTTACTCAATGGAAATATAATTCGTTGTCTTTCCTTTCCATTTATTCGTTGTAGATGTTTGGTGGGAAAACTATGGCAGAATAGTCTCCAAGTTACAGAAACTTGCCATTTGGGTGTTAAGTCAAACTTACAGCACTTAAGGGTGTGAATGCAACTGGAGTGACTTTGAAAAAATACACTCCAAGAAGGGCAACAGGGTAGAAATGTTCAAATTAAAATTTTAATTTCTTATAATTTCATTGATTTTAATTTATGCCCATGGGTCATCATCCTCTAATTACAAATTGGCCTTGATACAGGTTAGATGTCCACCGCCTTCATGGCATGATCTATGTCTACTACATTCTCAGGCTGTAGGTGAAGAAAATTGACAAAGCACCTAACACGAATGCCATTTCTTTGGATGTGATTGACATCGCGAGTTTGTGGAGGGTGGAGACCGAGAGGCCTATCATGGAGGAGGCACCTAAGTGGTTGGAGCATGATGCTAATATTTTGGAGGAGGTGGAATCAAAGGATGTTCCACTTCCAGGAGAAACATATTTGGAGGAGGACATTCAAAGTGCACCACAGCCACCACCTCCACAAAGAAAGGTAGATAGGGGAAGAGTCGAAAGACATCCCACTTCAACTTCCACCTTAGCCCCGGGAGTTGCACCTTCCACCTTAGGCTCAACCTCAACATGTCCACCTATTGTTTCTAGAGGAAAAGTGATGATCTTTGCCCATAAAAGGGGTAGAGAGAATCATTGATACCTTAGTGCATTATCCTTGGAGTATCTAGATGCCTCATGATGATCATCTCATGAGATACATTTATTTTTGTTTGGATGTGATTTTGTATCATCCTATCAGGACTTATGACTTAGGAGTCAGGACAGATATCATATTTCAGTGTCGATGTGTGATATCATATTTCAGTGTCGATGTGTGATGTAGCACTTGACATCTTATATATCGATTTTATTTTCACATTTATGTATCAATGTGATTGTTTGATGTTGTTGTTGCTTTAGATGTTAAAAAAATTGAAAAAAAATGATTATTTTTGTATTTTTTTATGTTTCCCAATATTTGTTGATAATTTCTTATTTTTTCCCGATATTACCGATAAGTTACATTTCAAAACCTCGGCAATAATTTCTCTAAGGCGATAAATATAACATTGATACTAATACACTATCATACTACATATGCAATGCCAATGACAAATACAAAATAGAGTAGATTCATTAAAGAATCTCATGAGTGATGAGTCATGGGCTATGTCTCGTCCTCCTACATCTCCTACCCATATCATCTAGAAATACATCACACATCTTTGTCCTTCCCCTCATCTACTACATATGACGAGAAAGTTGGTGTGCACATACACCAATATCTCCACTCTAGACTACTCAAACACACATCAAAACACATTTTTGAAATATCAAGAACCATCTACGCACCTCTTTTGAATTTTTGGTGCCCAAAGTGTTGGACATATCAGGAATGATGCAAGAGCATTTTGCCTCCTAAGTTAACCTTGCTTGACTAGACCTAGGGGGGTCTTTGAATTAATGTAAATTCTATGTTTTATTGAGTTCTAGAAGTCTTGTATCAAGTTAGGGTTTGTTGAGTTGAGATTATTGAATGTAATCGAATCTGCCTTATTGAGTAGATTTCGAGAAGATGTGAGAGATGGTTGAGGATTTTGTGGATCTAAAGGATCCAAGAGATTTATGAGTGAGGATTTTTT
The DNA here is from genome assembly GCA_009831015.1 of Picea engelmannii. Classification (NCBI taxonomy): domain Eukaryota; kingdom Viridiplantae; phylum Streptophyta; class Pinopsida; order Pinales; family Pinaceae; genus Picea; species Picea engelmannii. The sequence goes on along the minus strand of ML832015.1, from coordinate 19,506 downwards.
GGATCTGAAACAGATTATGGTTTCAGAGTCCTTATGTTAAATGTTGTAATCCTAAGGGCATTGAAAGTGGCCAATTAAATAGAGAATTAGGCCAAGAGTGAGATTTTGAAAGGCCATTAAAGGAGAAGCTCTACTAATTTGTTGTATAGTATGTATACAACAGATTAATGGAATCACTCTATTTCAAGTGTTGCATGAGAATGCATGTTCAAAAGACCTATGTAACATGAGAATTGGATATCTTTCCAACATATTAATATTTTGTGAGTTATTACAGTCCAAATCAAACTCTATAAACTGTGTGTGCAGGTATTAAGTGGGAGGCGCACATAAGGATCGTGATACATTGTTGATCACAACAGGATCAACAATGATCCTTTGAATCATAGCGAGATCATGGGAGAATAGAATTGGATTATGTTCGTATGCAGGTGAATCAAAGGTCAAAACCCTTCAAGAACAGAAATCGAACCCCTTGCAGGCGTTGAAGTAACAGTAGTCGTCTGATCAAGATAAGGAGAAATCGTGATCGTTGTTTCATCGGACCAAGGCTTTGTCCCTATGCTCAAAGATATGGAAGGTTGAGATTAGATCTCAAGTGGAGGTCTATCCAGATCGATGGTCCGAATCAATCCTAAGTTCGGAGCCCGATACCACTTGCTTAGAAACCTTCGGAGTCTAAATATCAAAGTGCATAATTGAAGAAGTACTCTGATAGAAGCAGTACGATCAACGGTTGATATTGATCGGGAAAGATAGATCAACGATGAAGGCAGATGGTCCGATCAACAGCAAAGATTAATTCGAAGTGATCCAAACTGATAGATCTGGAGAAGGCACGTGGCAAAGTCTGTCAAGACTAAATGATTATGACTTGTTAAATCAACGGCTCAGATTGTAAAGAGAGACTCCGACAGACGGTCTAGATCTATTCGGAGTAAGCTAGATTGATGCTACGAAAGTGATGCGTGGCGGCATTCTATTGGTTCTCGGAGTAGAGCCATTGAAGCCCAACGTTTGAAGGAACTTTGATAGAACACTCTCGATTGACGGCTAAGATCTATTCAGAATTGAATAGATCTACGACTACTAGAGTGACACGTGGAAGCTGACAAAGACCAGGACAGATGGCATCCGCGAATGAGAAGTGGACACGTGGTAGCGAGGTGCACGAACGAGAAATTGACATGTAGCACCCACGTGTAAGGCCCTTGACGAAAACCTAGCGCAATGGAAGCAAAGGTTGGTCATCTGAGACCGTGGATCTAGATTGATCAACAATGGAGAAGCTCACAGCATTTCAGAGTTCGAGAGGAAGGTGCAAGCTATCAGAGGTTGACATTCGGAGCGTCATAGACTGAGAGGAATCTGATAGAGAACTCTGATACAAAGGAAAGTTCAAGGATAGTCCGACGGTCCATGGGAAGATAAGCGCCTGGCTATAGTCCGAGGTCTTATAGGAATTTTAGCATCGAGTTCTTGAAGGTTAAGCATTCGGGATTTAGTGCTTGTTCATAGCACTTGGTCTTATGACGACAGACGAGGAGCAGCGAATGGAGTTTTCTTTTTTGGCACACGGTTATAGTGTTGGTCGCGTAGAAGGAAAAAGGAGCTAACAAGTAGAGTTTTAGCTCAGTGTTTCAACACTAGGTCACAAGAGAGATTTAGCACCTGGGTTAGAGCGTTATTGAATTGGTACGATAATAGAGAATTCTGATCTCTGTTAATGGTGTATTTTGGGCTCACGAATGAAGTTTTGAAGCAATCAATTGCAAAGCAGAATTTAATTTTTAAAATTCTGCACATGTGGGATATTAGGCCGAGAGGTCATCAGGGACACATGAGGCTTGAGTGTGCGACACACGTGGGACATGCAACTGGCACATGACATGTGTCAAGCACATAGAACTAGCAAGTCCACAAATCCACATATCCAACATGCAAATTTGAGACACACATGCCCTATCTCACATGTCTTGCTTCTTAGCTCACACACTATAGCCATATAGGATAGGGAAATACAACAAGAATATATGGTAGACTTGAAAGTTATTTAATAATTTGTTAAAAGTCCTCCAAGCTATGTTCTATAGGTTGGGATGGAGCATCGTCGTGTTGATGACCTAGTTTCAAACCCCGATAGAAATAAAACCTTGGTTTACCAATCAGTGAAATTTGACAAAATTCATACGAAACATTTCTTAAAATATATATAAAAAAATCACTTTAAACATGAAGAGGAATGGGCAATTAAACTCAAAATGCATAAATTATACTTAAAAACCTATTATTCTCAATAAAGGTAAAATGTTATGGAGGAAGAGCACTCATTTGTGGCGGTAGGCCATGTTGGAGTTAGAAAGACATACAAAAACATCAAGCAAAATTTCTATAGGCTAAAAAAGAAAGAATACAACATCAATTTTGTCATCGAGTGTGAACCCTGCCAAAAAACCAAGTCAAAGAACACATAGCAATCAAGGTTTCTTTACACACTAAACATTCCCAATGAGAAATGGGACAAGATATACATGGAATTCATTACAGGATTATCAAAACTGAAAAGCAAGGGTTCCCATTTTTGTACTTAAGGACTGACTAACCAAATATGCATACTTAATGGTGATTAGTGTTAAATACAATGTAGATGTGCACTAATGAACTAGAATAGATATATTTTATTCACAGATTTATTAAGAATCAAGAAGGAGAAAAAAACAAGGTGCAAGCCTCTTGTTGTTTAAAAGATCTTAAATTAATATGGATCTATGTTGATTTAATTTATTTTATTTTTTTATCTATGTTGATTTATTTTTTTATTTTTTTAAAGTTATGGTGGACTCTTTTTTTTACATTACATTGAATATCAAACTCTTTTTCATTTTAGTTTATTAACATTATCCACTCTTTTTTTACATTACATTGGATATCAAACCCTTTTTCATTTTAGTTTATTAACATTATCCACGAGTGTAACACATCTCTTCCACCTTGAATTATAGAGTGCACCTCGCTTCACTTCTCTTAATACAAAAATGTATCTCAACTTCATTAACTTCCAAAAAGTCTAACATACAACTCTAACAAAGCAACGGATTTGGCCTCGAAAACCTCAAGGTTATTTCAAATTGTTAAAATATCGTAGAATATTTCCAACTCGCTATTGTTTCAGTGAATAGAATATTGCCAAGTCGTTATTGTTTCAGTGAATAGAATATTGCAAATGAAAATATATATTATTTAAATAAAAATACTTAAATTGCATTATTAATATAAACACTTGTCTTAGATAACCATACTGATTTATACGCATGCCTTTATATAAAACCACATGCTGCTCAACTCAGGATCTTAGTAACGATCCACATAAATAAAATGAAAACAAAAATAACATATAAAGACTGTTGGCAAATCTTTACAATTTTTAACTTCTTATAAGAAATCAAAGATAAATACTTATCACTAACCACCATTCAGAATACATTTGACCAATTCCCCATAAGAGTGAAAGAAAATAAAAGAGCAAAAAATAGTTTAGAATCATAACCATGCAAATTTTTAATACAAAATATAATTTTTTTAAAATAATTATAATGTCAATTATTCACTGAATGCGATTAAATATTCTTAAATTTTTCATCATTGAATGTGAAGAAAATATCCTATCCCAAGAGCCAATTATTATTACTTTGTTTGCTTACATTGTCATTCAGAGTGACGACAAAATTTTCTTAAGTAGCAAGATGTCTTTGAAGGTCCTCTACATAAACCAACAATAGCAAAGCCTCGTGGTGGCATTGGAAACATACAAGTCATATTTAATATATAAAATACCATGCAGTATATTTTTATTGTGGTGGGCTTTAAAACAAACACTCCAATGGTCGATCTCAACAAAGTGAAAGATAAAAGCAAGATGTCTTGGGAGGTCATCTACATAAACCAGCAATAAAAACTTTGGTGGTGGCATTGGAAACATATAAATGATATTTAATATATAAAAGTCTACAGACCGTGAACTAGTATTTCCTATTGTGGTGGGCTGTGAAACAAACACTCCAATGGAGGATAGCAACAAAGTGAAAGGTAAAAGGGTTCAATTCAATTAGAGAATAATTGTTTTGCAAAGGTAAAGGTTAATACTTCTTTGAAAAATACTGACAAGTAAAGGTTATTATCCTCGTATCAATAAGATGATGCAATTGTAAAAAGGAAAATTTATTTCTAAACTGTAAAATTAAATTTTTATTTTTAATAATTAAAATTAATATTATTATTCTACACAACATTACAAATTTTGTAAAAAAATTGCTAGACTTATGTACGGTTAAAAATAATTAGAAAATCAAATACAAAGTCACTTCGTTGAAGAGAATAATAATTATTAAGTATGTACAAAGACCCATCTTTTCACATCAGTTATAAGTCGTAATCTACCTATTGTGGCCCATTTCTTTTTATTGTACAGATTGTCCATCGTAAAATCATCTTAACAGTAACAAATTTCTGAAACAGGAGGAGGGGAATGTTGAAAGGTAATTAAGTATGAAGGTGGAGGTCGAAGTGCAGGTGAGGTTGAAGTTTGAGAAAGTGGTCTGCAAGATAATTAACGTGGAAGAGAAGCCTAATTAATTGTTTATGAGATGAAACTGCAGAAGGTTTTACTACATCTGATGAGTGTTGATGACAATGGGAGCTATGGGATCTGTACCTCCTTGCAGACATGCATTAAGGAATGCAAGACATAACACTCTGTAGCACCTAACCACAACCATGGAATTCACTTCCAAAATTCTCCATAGTGTTTGTATTGTTGTGTAAAACAAAATTGATCGTGAGCACCCTTGATTCAGCTCTCATCCAAGAGACCATCTTGGCATCGAAGCATGGAAAGGTTTTGTTGCCACCTTTATACACACTTGGGCTATCGTGGAAGAAATCTTCAATCCACTCAGTGTTTCCTTAGGGGCAAGTCTTGAGTCAAGGTGATGTCACCTAATCCTTGACTCCTCCGTCTAGGCCAACTCCTAGCGAAGCCAAGGGGGGTAGTCCCTAACAAATATACTATGGCTTTTAAGCTACTCTAAGCTAAGAAACCACTCTAGGAGTTTATTGCAGAATAAAACATTTATACAGAAGCATTCAACACATTCAATCGATAGATAACATAATCAAATAGAACAAATGTCTAACCATAAAAGATACATGCATAATAAAGTAAGGATACAATATATGCAAGAGTTATAACAGTTATTAGACAATCATCATATTGAGAATGAAATACTGCTCATGAAAATAGAAAGTTGTAAACATGAAACCAATGCCTTAAAGGTATCGTGGGAAGTTGTTGAACGCGTGTTTTATTAAGGTTTATTGAAAGTAGATTAATGAAATGTGTGGCCTCTTTAGAGGTTGTCCTTTTGTTTGGAAATGTGTTGAGAACCTACCGAAGCCCTGAAGGCTCCACCAATAAGTTCACTAGGGGTGTTGGATGTCCAAAACAGGTGGGAAACTGAGTCTCGAGAGAGCCCGCCTTACTTCACACACTCCCCCTAGGCGTTTTCCCGCGCATTAAAACAGCTACTATCAAGGTTTTCCTTAATTAAACTACTCCACTCTAACAGCGTCGGTTCTGATGAATCCTGGGATCGAGCTAGGCTTGCAAGGGTTCAAAGCATACACTAGGAACTGCGGGGAAGGTTTATTTTAAAACTGAAAATAAAATGCGGAAAACTTGGAATGTTTTCTAATTACTAGAAATGGAAATGCAAACTAAGCTAACATAAGAATTACTTTTCTTAAGTCGTGATTGTTTGAAAGGTTAATTTCCTTAAGTTGTGTGTTTTGAAAGCAAATAAGGAAAAACAAGAAGCACACAACCACCACCGATCCCCCTAAAGGGGATGACGAAACTGGGCACTAAAGGCCCGCTTTTATTAATGCATATTACACTTCGAGAAGATGAATTCTCTTTTCCTTTTTTATGATTTTTTGGATCCTTATAGAATGAATCAAGATACTAATCAACTATTACAAAAGAGACTTCTAGAGTCTTGGTCTTCAAAGGGTCCAACTTGGGGTAGAAAATCTTCAGTTTTGGTTCAAAAAATCGTCAAAGTTCCCCATTGTTTTGTGGCGGACCTATTAAAAACCAGCGAACAAAGTTGATTAGATTATGACAGAAAACAATATAAATAAGTAAAAGAAGATGAACAAATTTGACCAAATTTTATTAATATTTTTCTTATGCAAAAAAAGGTAAATTTTTAGGTTTTTTTTAGAAGAGGTTAGAGGACTCCTGGTTGCTTGGATGCCCCAAACTTGTCCAAGTTGAATAGAGCTTCTCTTTGGTTGTCCAATAACCTGCAAAATCAGCAAAGAGAAAACCCCAAAAGATGCCCAAGATGGTTTGGGACAGCTTACGGGATTGATCAAAACTGCCTGAAAAATGAAACAAGAAACTAACAACTAACAACTAACAAATTTTATTACTGATTTTTTGCTTATTGTTGGACACCAAGTAACTAGGCACTTGAAATGATAGATATAACAATGTAAAGCAAAGGGAAAAGATCAAAATTTACCCTTCAAAAATATCAGAAATTTGCTTCATGAAAGGGGATCTTTTCATTATATTAGATCTAGATCTATTAGATAAACTTTAAATAAAAATCAAATCTAGAAATCCTATGCATGCATAAGAAAATTAAAGATTTAACCTTAGAAATTAAACTCAAATGCTTACATATAGATAATAGGTAACCAAGAAATTGAAAACTAGAAGGGTGAGAAAGAGAGAGAGAAAGTCTTTCTTCAAGAATTGAATCTTGGGCTATGGAGTCTTCCAGTGAAAGGATGAGGGACTCATTCTCAAAAGATCTTGAAGAATGTGGAAGATTGAACTCAAATCAGCCACCACTTCAAGTATGAGGACCTGAAATCTTGATAAACCTACATACAACTTGTTAAATAAACGGTGTTCCCTACACATGAAATTTAAATAGCATGCAATTAAACAAAATTAACATGCAAATTGTCAACCGCATATGTAAAGTAACAAAAGATCTTAATATCCAAGCTAGTTAAGAAAAATTTTCCTATTGGGTGATAGCACCCCTATCAAGGCCAACCTACAAATTGAAATGCATGAAAACACGATACAATTACCTCATAAATTTAGACCATGAACATCAACATCCACACAATGCTACCATCCACCATGTGACCTCCAAAGTCTTCTTTATTCAAACTTGAAAGAAAATTACAGATATACAATACAATAGCATAAGTTCTTTTCCCTAGGCTCTGACTCACTCATATGAAGAGGGTCAACCTTTCTTTATACATTTTCGAATGAAGATTACCAAGTGAGGGCGCATGCGAGAAGAGGAGATGCGCACTAGTAAGCTGGGGGATGAGTGGAGTGAGAGATAGGTGGAGTGGAGTGATGTGAGGGTGTGTAGAAGTGAAGTGAGGGTGAGGGCGAGTTGTAGTGGAGTGGTAGGTGAGGGTGAGGTCGAGTTAAGAATAGGGATTAGCACCCCTCTTTGCTAGTGCGCCAACTAGAGGAGGAGGTGTGCCTAGCCTCCTTGGGATCTCCTCCATCTTACCATGTCACCCAAACTAGGTGCCCTCACTAGGAGAAAGTTTGGCCAACTAGACCAGGGACTCCAGACATGGCAAAACATGTTTCTGACATGTTTGCTAAGTTTTAGCACTTTTGCTAAATTTTAGCATTTTAATTTAAATGTCCTTTTTTACCTTTTTGAGAGGAAAATTCAATTTTTATTGATTAAAATCACTTTTTTGCCTCAACAAAGGGGGGATAAGGGTTTAGGAGGTACTTTGGCTTAGAAAACGAGCACAAACATGGCATCTAACAACAATTAATGCCACTTTTATGACTTTATTGATTTTTACATTAAAAAATGTTCATCTTACGGGAAATTTTTTATTGACTAAAAACTTTAAAAAATCCTAGGGGGGACTTAGCGCAATTTTCATATGACTCAATAGACATGACTTAGCATGAATTTATATACATTTAGACACTAGACATTGGTTATACCATGTCAAGGCATAACCACCAGCACATACTCCATCTTTGGAGGTGATTTTGAGTGAAAAAAACTTAGAAATTATTAATCGCCTAATAGGCAAGAAATAATTAACAAGTGAAAAAAAACACTCTAGAGTATGTACTCGTGCTCAGGTCTTAGGTGGCCAATAGTCTTTTACAACTTTCATGCTCAAGTCATTTATTACAATGTCCCGGAGGGATGGAAATGTGGAAAAAGGTGGTCTCATAGCCCCGCTGAACTTCTGAATTTTGAACAATGAGTTGTTCAATCTTTGGCGGCTCGCTGGAAGTCCATCCTAGTGCAACTTGGTGGATAACAGGTTTTACATAGGCCGCGTGCATGATGTTCCTTGCCTAGGCTACTTTTACAAAAGATCACATTGTAAATAGATGTCGCTTAATATCATTAGGGTGTGATTATGGGGCTAAGGTGGGCAACACTATGGAGATGATCTTCTTGTTGTCGATTTGGATGGTGTTCAAAAGCATGAAATGCAGGTTTTAAATTTTATGCTAGCGATACATGATTCGATGAGTGTAGGGGAGCTCCAGGAGAGAAGACATAAGGCTTTTTGGGAATGAGATAACTCCATGAACATTGTGTCTGCCACCTAGAAGGAAAATGGAGAATTTGTTATTGAAACTGAACTTTGCACACAGTTGAATGGGCAGAGCCAAGCCAGCCCTGCTCAACACAGCCATGACCGCTAGTTGAGAGCACCACAACTTTTGGAGGCAGATTGTCAATCAATGAGGCTATGATGTATACATTCGACACATCGATTTTGTGACAAATATCGGGCTTAAGGTCGTACCAAATATTGTCACACTGCCAATATACAAATACTAAGCAAACAACAATGTTGCACAAAACACGTCAGTAAGTGGAGGACCGGTATGTGTCACCCTTACATTTCACCAACAACAAATTTTTCACTAGAACTAATTCCAATCTTTCTGCCTTACGAAGAATCTTTTGTTGGATTTTTTTAACATGTTGTCTAGTTACAGAGTTCAAACATATAACATCGATTAGCTTAGTTGCAAAGTCAAAGAGTTTTGTGGGAAGCGATTTATATAGAAAAATTTGGAGAGGATAACCCTTTTTTGGAGATATAACACCCTAAATACAGACCTTCAACATAATAAAGTGACCATTAAAGCAATAAACTCAAGTAAAAGATGGAAAAAAAGGTGTAATAGGCAAAAAAAAAAGGGGGATAGAAAGGAATATGGATTAAATTGAATAAGTTTATATAGAGTCCATTTAAAAACATATAGTGGCTTGCATTTTAAATCAAATAACCATCCCCTTTTTAGGTTTCACCCTAGAAGCGGATCTGCGAGGGCAGCCCTAGGGTTTTCGAGTTTGTACGAGCGGCAACGGCATGGTGAGATTTGGGAGGCCGCGGTAGGCAAGCCCGTCAGGATCGATGTCTAGTTCCTCATCATTTTCAGACTCTTCTTCTACTTTGGGTTCGCGCTCCCGCTCCCGGTCTCGGTCGAGATCCTTCAATTCATCTTCCGCTACCCATAGCGACAATTCCAAGAGTCCCAGCCCTGTGCCGCCCAGGAAAAGCCCAACTTCATCGACAAGGAGAGGTCGGACACCACCATTGCTACCTACGCAGTCTTCACCTATTAGAATCGGCGCAGTATTGAAGCAAGAAACACAAATCAAGCTAGGGTTTCCGTAGTGCAGGAAAGGTTAGGGAAAAACGATGGTTCGCAGGGATCGAAAGAAACCCATGATCAACCGGCATTGCAATATTTGGGAACAAAGGGCCTTCCCTCATCGCGCTACGGCTTGCTCTGAAACTGCTGCAGGCTTTCCCCTTTTTGTAAAGACCATCATCGGTTCTTCTCTTTCCTTGCATGCTCAAGATTTAGACTCTGTTTTTGAGATCAAGGTCCAGATCCACCAGGCGACAGGTATTCTGCCTTGCTTTCAACAACTAATCTTTGAACGCCGGCAACTTGTGGATGGCTCTCTGTTGCAAGGTTATGGGAATCTAAAGAATGCAACCATTTCTTTCATTTCTCATTTGCGTGAAGGAGCGCCATCCTCCACTCAACCAAGCTCTTACAAGCACGCCGTGAAATCAGGGATTTACACTCATTCGGGGTCCAAGGCTGAAACTTCCAGATCAAAGGAGCTTTTCGGCTATGCCTTCATTGTGGAGCAGTCCGCAAAACCTCCAACAGCAGAGGTCGAAGATCCCCATGTCTATGGCTCTGCATATATCTAACAGAAAAAAGCCCTCATCTATCGTTTCAACAAACTATGGCCCTCCGCTTCCGCGCTAAGAGAATGGGTAAATAAGACCTAGTCATCAGGTCATGAGTTGTTCTTTTGCTCCAAATGGTTCTTCATTGTTAACTTTTCCACAGAAGCGGACTGCCAACGTGTGTTGGAGCAAGATCCATGGTTCTGGGGCAGATTTGGTCTTTCCATGCAAAGATGGTTCCTTGATTTCAACCCACTAGCTATGACTACTATGACCACATCGGTTTGGGTAAGACTCCCCAATTTACCTTTGCATTTTTATACTCAAGCTTTTTTACCTACCCTGGGCAATGTGTTGGGTAGGTTTATCAAGATTGACACAGACCGGATAACGAAAGGTTTCATCACCTTTGCCCACATATGCGTTGAAATTGACCTCAGTCAAGGGCTACCGGATAGGATTCTTATAGATTGGACTAAGGATGATCCTTACACGCAACTGGTCGATTATGAGAACAGTGCCTTCAGATGTCGCTCCTGTCATCAAACAGGGCACCTTCAGGCAGCTTGTCCTTTATCCCCAATCCCATTCTCATCCCCTAGAGCACGGAAAAGGGCTAATGGTTGGCAAGACCCTAAAAATCGCAAAAGTCGCTCGAACTCTTCATCTAACAACAAGCAGCATCACAAAGACAACACAGCTCCTCATCCTTCTACAACACCATCGCAGTCTCCAACAAATGCGCAGCAACGAACTGCAAACCCAAAACACCAGCCTTTGGCTTCATCACAACATCCTGAAGCTTCAAAAATTTTGACTTTGAATCCCGTAGCTAAGCCATTGCACACTCTCCTCGAAAAGGATGAATCGAATGACATAATCATGGCCACAGCCCCGCTCTCAGGGACTCAGAAACGTCCTCATGAATCAGATAATTTAGACAGTGACAAGGAAGCACCCTTAGCTTCCGCAACTCAAGATTCTGGCATTTCCTCAAACCATCTGGCTTTTGTGGCGAAGGTTGTTGAGCCTATCAGTTCCTCTGGTTGGATTGATGTTCGTAAGAAAAAAGGCTGAAAGGATCCTCTCCGGCCAACACAATGATCCGACCCTTTCTCCTTGTCTTGTAATGTTTCATCTTGTTATGCCCATGTACTCCTTGTGGTTCTCTTTTAGCATAGGTTAGTCTCTAGTGTTCCCCTGTTCTCTTTCTGGGGGATCTTTTGCTATCAGCAAGTCTATGTATCACTTTGTACTTTTTTCTTGGTTGAATAGAAGGATTCTCATCTAGTTTATTTACAAACAAAAAAAATCAAATAACCATCCAAAATAAATTACTTGATGATAACCATTTCAGTGGAATTTGGCCTCAACCATTTAACTCGAATTTGGCATTTTCATCTTAATGTCATTAGACATCAAATAAAACATTTGAACTAGGAATTCGAGCGATTTAACTCAAAGTTTGGTGTTTTCATCTAGATGTCGATAGCCATCAGATAAAACATTTGAATAGGGAATTTTGAGCTTGGAATTTGGCCTTTGTAGTTAGATGGTAAGTTGATAACCATAATTTAACTGGAGATATAGCCTTTGCAATGAGACAACGTGGATTTGTTAACAATCAAATACATTGTTAAATCTTATGCTTGAAAAGCAATTTTAGTTGACTCAAAACACTTAAACACCAAAATCCTATTTAATTAAAAGAATCAATGAACACATAATCATATGATCTTTTAAATTCAGTTCCAATTTTCATTCCTGTTAACCCCCAATTGTATTTGTGCAACTAGAGGGTTCAGGTCCATCGAGATTCCATCAGGACGGTTCTATTGCAGGTACATCCAGACATTGACATTGATTAGAGCTTATCCCAGAGTCAGTTTCACCAGGGTCCGAGAGAATTGCTATTATTGGCAGTATGCTTTTTTCCAAGAGCCTGAGATCTTAGGGCCCTCATGACATATATGTTTACATATTCATGCTCCTTGTAAAAAAAAGCAATTCTTGTGAGACTGTTTTTTGCTTCTTTTGCTTTTTCAAGGATAGACTAAAGCTACCGCCCTTTGTGATCAATCTTCCTTGCCTTTTTCTTTTTTGTCTTGCTAGAGGAAGACTGGTTTTTGGCATTTCTATAATTAGTAATATTTGTGGTAGGAACAGATTGGATGCCAGTGGTCACGGTTCCGAGTATGCAATGACATGGTGGTTCAAGTTTCTGGTGGGTGAAGAGTGATGAGTCAAGAGCAATGTTGAACAATCAATTTGTCTCCTAGAGAGACACATGGCAATGGTTTGAAAAGCATCATGTACATGAGATCCCTAAGGGTCTAACCTTAAAACCCTAGCGCTTAATGACCTTGACTTTCCAAAGGCATCATTTGCCTTACCTAAGTTGGAATTATGATAAAATCCTAGCTAGCTTTCTCCATTTTTGTACTTGTGATAATTAATTTGAGTTTAGATTCACCTTGTCATCATGGTCAAAGTCATGCCGATGATGGTCGATAGTTTTTACTAATTATGTCCACAGAAAACAGCCAGCGAATGAGAGATGTAACACACCCGACTCCTTAATACTCTTTTAAGGGGTGGGGCATCATAAATTCGTTTTTCCTTAACTAACTCATCTCAAATCATCTCTTCGAGATGATTCATTCTCTTCTACTTGCCCGTAGCTTTCTAACGGCTGCTATCGAGTTCTAAACCGACCCTTGGTTTATATCTAACAGCTTCCCGAAGTTCTTCGGGCGTTCATTGGTTGAGGGCCATGTGATGCCCCCATGGCTTCATCTCGTTAGTATCATCTCTTGGTTCCTACCTCCCATAGGGAAGGTCCATCCATCAACCAATCCGACAACTGGCTTAACCCTCGTCAGACACACAAGCTAGTGGGGAATTTAGAGTTCGGCGCTTCGACATTGAACATCTCCTTGCTATCTACGCACGAGACCTCCCGAAGTCCCGAACTTCCGAAGTCCCGCAAGCTTGCCACATGGTTCTGGCCTTCGGACCCTTTTGGTCTCTCTACAATGCTACACTCCAAATACTCCGGAGTCTCGGACTCCCAGAGTTTCGGCCACTTCACCAACCACGTTGCCTAGGCGGACACGTACCAGGAACTGACACGTAGGAGGGGTCAGGGTGACACGTGTTACGTCCCAATGGGCCTATAGGGTATGTGATACACACGAATCCAGCTGACACGTGGCACGTCAAACTAGGGTCCACATCACCCTGGACTGACAGCCTTCTAACATCCCTTAGATCTCACGGTCGAGATTCGGCCACGTAGATTTATAGATCTACGGCTCTTGTTACCTCGGGGATTCAACGTTCGGGAGTTTTGCGATGCAAACTCCTCTTTTCTCCCGAAGTGCCCAATCTCCGAACTAAAGGGGCTAGCGCCACGCATCCCCGGTATATCGACGGCTGGGAAAGAACCCAAAGGATCCCTCGATCTACAGTTATGGTTACTTCGCGGCTCCGGACTTCGGGGTTTTGGATCCCGGTTTAGTTGGTAAGATAGGTTCACCTAACCACTATGGAAACTGCCCAACGTTGGTCAACCTTACGGGTAACCGTAACTCTCAGTCACCTTCGGCCGGTTTATGACTATGAGGGCCGACAATACTCCGAAGCCAGAAGGAATTAGCTCCCTTAGGCTTAGCCTAAGGTTCCTAGGTGTTGGTCATATAGGTTCTCCCAAACAGATCTCATCCGTTCGTCTTCCAAACGAAAGGATCTTCCTTTCCGAGACTTAAATCTCGCTATCCTTCCTGAGCTTCATCATGAAACTGTTAAGGACCTGGGCATGATATCTCGATCGCACAGCAAGGAGTCTGAAGGGGATAGTCTCTTTAAACGGACGGGGCCAAATTGATGCAATACTTTCTATCTCGGCCGTCCTACAGGTTTATGTCCCAAGGCACCTTGAAGGCTAAGTTGGGGCACATAGACAATTAATTAGAAGCATAAGTTCACAAGAAGACAAACACATACACACAACTTAACCATTTCAATACAGAAACCATTTATAGATATATAAATACACGCATGCATCCATTATTCCCAATTCAAAGCAAAAAGCATGAAAACACTTATCAGAACTAGAAGACGTGATGCGACTGCTAAAAGTGGTGCCCATTTCCACCCAACCATAGGCTTAGTCACTCCTAACGGATTTACCATTGGCCACCCCCGAGCTAGACCACGACGCTTTGAGATTGAATATTTTCTTCCGACTCAATGAAAGCTAGGGACGAAGGTTACTCTCTTTCTACCGCAGGATCCTGGCAACGGTTTTCACTATACCAAGCAAGGAGGACCGCCTGAGTACTTCCTCAGTCACTCAGCAGCCTCGTTTATCAGCTTGTATCATAACCCTGCTAGCCATTTCCTGCGACCAGAACATGCTCATTTCTTAGTTCTTCCTTGAACCCGAGAGCTTAGTCTCTCATCTATGCACTCTTCGCAGGTCTTCCTCTGCCCACCACACCTTCCTTTCTTGCCTTCCTCAGCAAGATTGTGTGTGGCTCGAATTCCTAGTCCGTGGTCAGGTCTGAAAGCCTTATAGATGGGTGCTCTGCCCCATCCCCTCATTAACTCTTGAGGAGGTCTTCCCACCTACCAGCCTGACTGTAATTCATTCCTGGGTCAGAGGACTGTTCTAGTCCTAAGCAATTAAATCCAGTAAGGTACTAGTTTGGTGGAGGTTAACACAACCATTCCTGGTCCCCTTCACCATCTCTTTCATAGCATCCGTGGTCTCTCTTAGCACACCCCCTTCCAGCAGTCATGCAACTAGTAAATAACAGAATTTACATTCATCGACCTTTTATACAAAGGTCCATCAAATCAAACATTCACACATATTGAGTTTGCCATCTCCAGGCCAATATAGTTATATTTACAAACTGGGGGAAACAGGATGCTACAAGAGAGAAAGCAGCCAGTAAAAGAGGGAGAAAGCAGCCAACAAATGAGGCAGAAAGCATCCAGTAAAAGTGGTAGATAAGACAGGTAGTAAATACATGATTTGACAACCAGCGTGGAAAAAGACAGTGTTCATCTCATTGCAGTTTGTAGCGACGGACAATTCTTCATTCTTCATTTTCCAGAGTTCACCACCACCACCATTGCATGCAAACAGACCTCTGGCAGCCTCTCACCTATCACCCACTATGATGCAATTAATCTCTTGGATAACACGTGATTTGATTTAATCATGCTTGTTGCTGGCTCTTTAAATCCATTGGATGTTAATTGGTTAAACTGTTTCAGTGTTGTGGCTAATTAACGTGCATTTATTATAATTTAACATCCCTTAAAGTGCACATTCAAATCCACTCGTCTTCATTAATTCCCCGTTACAAATATATTTGCAGATCGGATCTCAACCATTTTAATATTGTGATTAAAACTTATCCTCACTCTTGATTGTTTACTACGAACAGGAGTGATCTTTGTATGCTGATTTTCTTGGAATTTGCAGAATTGTTAAGTATATGGCAGCATACATCCTTCAGGGACACCTCCATAGACTTGAAAAGCACCATTCTGAATGGAGAGGTCTTCCAACCGTGGCAAAGGGTTGGTTTGCCTATAGATATTAAGTAAATCTGCATATACAGATTTGCGTGATAACAATTCCACACGGTAATATGGTTTATTCCAAAAACTGAAAATTAGTTTTCACTAACATATCCAAGTTCGCATTTCAAAATAGAAAAAATTGTATTGTGAAAATAAACACACAATTGTGAAATATTTCACAAATTCAAAATCAATTTAATATATCTCCTGCACAAGGAAAAACCAAAAGTTCTATTTAAAGTTTAAACCCCCATAAGAGCCCTAATGAGAATATAATATTTTGGCCCTAACACCAAATTAGTCATATCAGAATTCATTAGTGTGTACACCATATTTTTAAAATTGGTTGTTTCATAAAAAGTCCTTTGATCTTTACAAGACAGCATGTACACATTCCAAATCCTAAACATGCAGCAACAAATCATGATTATTTCATAAAAATATAATTACTTCATAAATCCTACAAAGATTCATCTTAACTCTAGGTCTATTAAGCACTCAGAGATATCAAAAAAACAACTGAAATGCAAATCTCTGAGTACTTAAACGATCTTGAGTTACATGGATCTATGCTAGTGTATGTGTATGTTTGGAATGATTATTATTTAGCCTGCATTAAATTTATTATTACTGTATTTTTAGTTTTCTATAACATATAATATGGGTTGATAAAAAGGAATAAGGAATGGTACCAAATAAAATTGCCTACGTTTCCTCATTTTCTAACGGTTTGTCTGATTCCACATATATATATATATATATATATATATATATATATTATCAATTGGGTTTAGCTCCATTGCTTGGGAGGAATTTGTTATCCTCCCCACCCAGGTTCAATTCTCACAAGTGACATGTTGAGCTCATAACGAGTATATTGTTGTAATGGCTTCGAGCCCTATTGTTGACTTGCCTTGTGCCTTAAAGATTATAGGGTTTACCTTGGGTACCATCCTTGAAATGAGGGGAAGTACTCGGGGGTTTTCCCCAAGCAATGTACCTTAGAAAGAAAAAACATATATATGCAAATGATTATTACTTAACCCACATAAAATTTATTATTATTATATTTTTTGTTTTGTATAACATATTATAATAGGCCAACAAATACCGACATCAACATTACAGATGGACAAGACAGACGTTACAATCTCTTCAATACTGAGCTATAAAATGTAGCCCACTTCTCTTAGTGCAAAAAATTATCATCAATACCTCAAAATTTGTATCATCAAAGTTTCTTGTTATCTCAAGTCAATGGGACATTGTTCCAAACTGGCAACCAAATTCTATAGCTTTTAAAAGAGGTGGTGGTTTTTAGTTTTCATTTCAGGGCAGCTTATTTTTTGCTATTTAGCTTGTGTATTACTAATGACGTAACTCCTTGAAGACCGGAAATTGTAATCACCTTTCTAAAACAACCAGGCATTATCAATGTTTTTTAACTCGGACTCGGACTCGGACTCGGAATCGATTGAGAGTCAACTCGAACTGAGATTGACTCAGACCGATCTGATCTCAATGACTCAGTTTACTAAAAAATACATAAAATATTTATATTTTAATAAATATAAATAATTTAAAGATTCCAAACCATTAAAGACAAAATATGCAAAGTCTACTCATGCATATTGCATATACCATCATCCATATAAGGGTGAAATTGTGAATATTTTAAAAAATTTCAAAATGGCACCGAGTGCAATACATATCAAGTTTCAACTTTCAACAACAAAACACATAATCAATGAGGTTCTAAATGGCCTCTAAACTCTGAAAAACATGCTACAACCATCTCCTTTTGCCTAGCCTTGTCTTCTTCAAATTTCCCAAGCTGATTTTGTAATTCCAATCTAATCTGTCTATTCTTCTCTAATGGGGCCATGCATGGGGCAACTTGGCCTCTTATACCAGCCAAGTGTTCTTTCAACCTACGAATCCCCCCCACTTTATGCATTTCTTGTAATATTTGCAATAAATCTGCTCATCAACAAGATCAGCATGGATCTATGCAGGATCTTTGACTCGTGTAGCCATGGTAAAATTCAAATACGCAACATTACAAACCCTATCTTAAATTCTTAATATGCAAAGTTCATACTTGAATCTTCAAAGTTCAAACTAGTAGTAAATTGAAACTTAATGAGATGAAAACATAGGGACAGATTTATCATTTAACTGTTCACATATGGTATACCTAGTGTAGATTTTTGAGGTACTAAAAGGCTGCCAACACAGGTCTGTCCTTTGACCTGCTGTTGGACACTAAAATCAGGTTACCAAACTGTTTTCTCACTGTTTTGGGACAGTCACTAAGTCTGATAATTCTGCCCAGAAAATCTGCCTTTAGTCTTGTGATTTGATGCCCTTTTGTGGCTCTCTTTGCATGGGTTAAAATATAGTTTAGGTTGCCATAAAAATTAGCACATGCATATAGCTCAAAACATCAAATACCCTCTTAGGATCTTAACAACTCCTACAGCTGAAAGTAATAAGCAAACCATGACAAATGTACACAAGTGTTTTTGGTCAACATGACCTTGGAAAAACCCCCATGGGGAAAACCAGTAAGAGAGATATGATATATATATGATCTCAAAGCAAATGCTACAACAAGTAAATACACAAGGAACATGATACAATCCAAGCTTATCCTCAAGCTTGTAATGGAGTTCCTCAAAACTTGTGTCTGCTAGCCTTAGAACAAAGGCGCCCTTTGCCTTGGTGCTCCCTCCTCTCTTTGCTAATCCTTGACTTTGCCTTTGCTTCTTGCCTTTGCCCACTTGTAGAATGCACCTCCCTTGAAGATGCCTTGTGACCTTTGATGAAGCCCTTGAGCAAGTGCGCCCCTTCACTTTGGTGCGCCCTACATGTCTCAAACCTCAACACTTGCGCCCCCTCTCTTTGGGTGTGCCCCTCACACACAAAGCACCTCTTCTACCAAGATTACCTTCTCACAACCTTGGTGCGCCCTCTACAAGCCTTGCGCCTCCCTTCACAAGATGCACCCAAGCTTCATGAAGATGTGCCTCCTTCTAAATTTGCACCCCTACTCTCAAGGTGCACCCTCCATCTAGCTCACACTCACAACCTCCATGAAAGCCTCTCCAAACTAGCTTGTGCCCTCCATGAACAAGTGCACCCTAGCTTTCTTCTTCAAAGCCTCTCTCATCACTTCTCTTCTCCTCACCTAATTCTCAAGTAATCAAGTGAACAATAAGCCTCACTTTACCCTCTTGCCTCCTTTAGCCTCTCTTAGGCCAAACCTAGAAGATCAAGGACCTAGATTGATTCTAGCCCAAGTCTAATCAATGGATGAGATCACATCTCATAAATCTCATTTGGAAACCCACTTTGACTTAAGTTTCCATAGTTTGCTTTATGTTCTCTAATTCACTTTACTCAAGTGAATTAAATGTCACTTTAGACTTAAGTGACTAATTTCGCTTTATGACTTAAATGAATAAAGTCAATGTGAAATTAGAACATAAAGTAAAGTGTGAGGGTAATACTTTCCCCCCTTTGTGTTTAGAGACTCACAAACACAAGGGGACCACTTTCCAAGGTACCCAAATCTCAACACCTAGTTGGGATAGATCA
>ML832014.1:15572-53502 GCA_009831015.1 Picea engelmannii | reverse complement strand
TTACATAACAAATATAGAGAGTGTTAACACTAGTAAAGATCATATGTACAATACATTATGAGTATAAATTATGCTGAGTAAAATCTAGAAGATGTAGAAATATTCAATTCAAATTTATAATTAACAAATGACCTATCTATAATTTACATCCATTATCCTATTTCCAAGGTTATATATTATGGTTCGAAGTGAAATTTCACTCTAAAATAAGAAGTAACGATATCGAGTTTTCACCAGAATAATTAGATTTATCTCAAGTCAGAATTTTAATGCACAACAAAGGTTTTTATAGAGACAAAGAATCAACAAGGGTATGGGAAGATTTACACAAAAGTGAAGTACATGGATGCTGAAAATACGTATTCAAGATCTAACGAGTTCTTCTGATTTTTGTTTCCAACTTATTTTTATTTTGCAAAACTTAAAATAGTAATAGAAATGACCTCTAAGGATCTTCAAATAAAAACTAGCAATTCCTAGAAACAAAAAAAATAAAATCAATGTATGTTTGCATAATCTTGTGCAAGATGTCCCAAAAATAAAGAAATAAAATCAATGTCTGTTTGCATAATCTTGTGCAAGTTGATATTAAAGAGGTTATAATTTCAAAACAGATACTAGTCCAAATGGATCTAGTATTTACACCAGCTGAGATTAATACATTACTAATTACTATAGCAAGATGAGGTAATATTGAGATGAGGCCCAACTTTTGGATTGAGAATTCATTACTAAGAGTAATCGTCATTATGTGCTATCTATGCACAGAGTCCCATTATATATATATATATATATATATATATATAGGGTGGTAGAAACAAAGCTTGCTCAAGATACCATACATTCTGGTCGATCACATGATCTCCTTGAGTGGAAGGAGAGACCTTATCTCAATTTCTGAACTACTTTGCAACTGTTTCTATTATTGAGAATAAAACCTAGTAGAATTAGTGAACTGTGCGTTAAAAAGAAATTATATCAATTGGGTAAATTTGAGATAATGCATAAATTTGGGGAATCTCCAAATTGTTTCTATTATATTAAATATATTCTCTAATATTGTTGGAATTAAGATGCAATTTTCAATAACTAGAGAAGATCAAAGGAGTTTGTAGAGGTAAGACTGAAACCCCAGAGCTGGGAATTGTGGACTTAGAAGGTGATTGCTACTATTCAACCTATTTCTTAGTGTGTATATGTACTCCTACATGCTATATAGTTAGAAGATTGGCATGCCCCTAAATTTATGTTTTAAAAAAAAACAATTAATCGTGCAAAGTTACTCAATCTCCATAATTCAATGAGTAGAAGTCGGAGGGATGATATTACATTTCTATTGAGTAGAATTTATATGTAGAAGGTAGCAGTATTGTGAAGGGATGCATATTTTATATTCACAAAGAAATTTACAAATTACCATAACCCAACTCAATTCTTTTCATGGAGAGATCACATGACATGGTTTAACATATTATAGGGCACTCCATATAAAATAAATGAAGACTTCTCCATGCAAATGAGAAAATGGAAACAACTATATGCATTAAGAATTAATAACATATGACATTGACAATGGGGTTTTGAACCTACTGGGTGAAACTGAACATGAATACTAAGACTATATAAACCATCTTATACTACAATATAAATATGGAATAACAAGTTAATTCTCATATTGAATTTTAGAAAATCTACACACATATTTATTAACTCGATAACAACTAAAATTCATACCTCTTATTTGTAGAAAATGTGTCATAAAATATCTATATTATCCTACAATATAAATATGGAAATAACCATTTTATTCTCATATTGTAACTCAAAAAATGTATACATATAGTTTGCAGCCATTTCAATAATAAATAAACCTTTAACCTTTAAATGTGCCAATTTCATCAAGTACAAAACAATATTTATCATCATTGAAGGGTTGATGTCGAAGCATTGTGTCACTTGTCAAAGACGTTTTGTTCCCTTCGTCGTATGTTGTGTCACCTCGCTGAACCTACTGATCAACTGAAGGACTCACCGGATGCCTCTCAACCAATGCAACATGTACTCTTCTTCCCCTATGCCCCTTGAGCCACAGAGGAGCTATGCAAAACCAGCCACAAAACTAGCTATGAAGTGTCCACTCACAAGTGAGAGGATCCTACCTCTTAACCACGTCGCTGTCCAATCGAAATATAAATGCTCAAGTCCATGGTCATTATGATGACTGTTTAACGATAGGGTAGAATGTGATCCCTCTCTTGACCCAAAACATTTTTTTTATAACCCCAAATACTCATGAAATTATCAATACAAAAATAATAAATTATTTCCCTCATCCATTTTCCTACTTTCCTAAAATTACTCTTGGATGTCTCTTAGCTTTTACTCAAGATTCTCCAACTTTTCTGGACTTGTAGCTTTTCTCCTAGATGTTTCCCAATTTTTCTTCTTTTTATATTTTCCCTTAGATGTTTCTTTGCTTTTCTTGTCTTTTAGATTTTCTCTTAGATGTTTCCATGCTTTTCTTGTCTTTAGATTTTATCCTAGTTTTTTCCCTTATAAAATTGTTTCTCATGAATTTAATAATTTCTATTTATTTATTCACTTATTTAATATGATGCATGTCTTTTAGTTTCCTTTCTAGTTGTTTGTTTTTCTTTAATAATTTCTATTTTTTCTTGAATTCTATATTCTCTTTACTCATAAATTCTTAGGATAAATTAATTGTTCCCTACACATCAAATCCTTCCAATAAATTTGATTTTCAAGTTTTCTAACAGGACTCTATTATTTACTTTATCACCTTACCCTTAGGTTAACTTACCCATTTCACTTTATACTAAAAGTTTAATTTGAAACAAATGCTAAGGGTGCCACAAACTTCATACCCTTCGAGATGTATTGATGTACTCCAAGGGTTCCATGCATCATTCCCTTCAAGTGATTTTGACCTTTAGTGTTGGGAATATGGCACAACTGGAGGAGATCCTATTACTCCTACAGTTGCCCCTATTACAAGACCTCTAGACGCTGAGGAATAAGGCCTCTACTTTATTGCACACTCCTCAATATACCTCATGAGTGACTAAGACCCAGTCTACCCTCACGACATCGTGCAACCCTATGAGCAAGAGTGTCTCTCACTCTTCAACTCTAGCCACGGCGAGAATGCTAGTGAGTGGAATTAGGGATGTTGTTCAACTCCTCCCTTTATGTTGGCCTAGTTCTATATAGCCCCACTACTCCTTTTGTGAGTCAGATCAACAAGCATGATTCATGTGCCTGCATCCACTAAATATTTTTTAATCAACATTTCCATAATAAACATAAGTTATTTATTCAAAATTTCATCAATTCATTTACTCCCTAACTCAGTCTGGAGTTCTAGGTTCTTATTGACGATACCCGCGTCAACTAGTAATTGAGCTTCTTGTACACTCAAGAACTCAATAGTAATATATCCCGAGTGGGCCTAATGGTTAAGAACATGTGTTTCCTTCTAAGAGGTCACAAGTTCAAATCTAGAGCGGGGTAGGGTATGTATACCTCCGTAGACTTTACCAATCAAATTGCTGGGTGGAGGGGGTCCCGTGTCCCGCAAACAAGGGGGTCTCATACACCAATTTGGTGTCTGGCTTGGTTGTGACCTTAAAAATAGATTATTATTATTATTATTATTATTATTATATATACAATCATGATCATCCATAAATTCTGTTCAACAAGATATAATGAATAACTAATCATTTTCACATTTGACATATTAATAATTTCATAACAAGTCTAGCATTCATCAAGTATTAATCAACTGGGTTGTTTGCGAGAAAACACCGTCAAAGAATAAGTCTATCATCTATATAGTTTGATGAAACGTGACATTACAATGTCACTTCTATTACTTATTTTAGATATTAAATAAATATAGCAATACGAGTTTGAAATATTAAAATTAAGACTACAAATTAATCCACTTTTCAAATTATTTTTTAGAATGTAAAATTTATGTTGATTATGGATAACAAATTCCTCTCAATAATTATGTTATAATTTTAATATTTAAAACTCTTATTACTATGTTTATTTAATATCTAAAATAATTAATAGAAGTGACATTAATAGATGTGACATGTGTACAAATAAGTATGAATGACCATAGAGAGGCGGGAACAACTGCTAGCTAGGGTTTGGTAGTCACGACCACAACATAGGACAGCGTGAGTACCAAGGGGGGCAGTAATGGAACCCCCTCATACAAGCAGGTAGTAGTTGTTAGCAACATTTCTTGTCATAGGAACAAGAGTATTTGGGTCTGCAAGTTGCACGAGAAGCGCCCGAGCGCAACATGGAAAAATCTCGTTTTAAGGCTTCCAATCAAGCGAGCGGGTGAAATTACGTTGTCAACGACCCGGATTCATCCATAAGAATAGATCAACGGTCATCGGGATTTCGGGGCTACCAAGTTAACCGACATATAGCGTCAGAGAAAGAGAGTATATTTCAAGACTGAATCTGGGTCGTCTGATCCAGTGACACATAGTGCGAGATCTAGTCGGCATATCGACATTCGGGAGTTCGAAGGGTGAAAGTCCCTCGTCATCTCACATCTCGAAACTATGAACCCTAGAGTGCCGAAAGCACCCAGAGTCGGGCCTGCAGTATCGTGAAGCAGTCTCAGCCGTTCATCCAAAGGGGACACCTAGTGCACGATTAGGCTCCTCGCCTTTTCACCCATCGCGATTTCAAGGTGCAAGGAATAGCTCAGTCATATTCCCGATGCGCGATGACCGTTAGATCTAAGAGGGACGCGTGGCGCCCAATTAAGCCATCTCATTGTTTCGCTCATCGCAACTGTGAATAAGCAAGGATTATCTCCTTCCATTCGCGAACGCCGAAAGTGTTTTGGGAATAGACATAGGGTCACAGCCCGTGGTCACTTGGGAAATAAAGGAGCTATGCAAAGAAGGCTAAAGGTGTCAAGTCTAGTCGCTGAAAGGATCATCGTGATCTCCATGCGCCATCTGATTCAACCTCGATCCAGGTTTTCGCTTGGAGTAAATGAAGGTGAGAAGGGGTGGTTGAAACCTCTCCTCATACATTAAGTGTAAGGTATGGACAATTTGGAAAGCAGTCTACTCAAGAGGGTCCTGTGTACCCATTTTTCCAAAGAAGCCATGCCGAGTCCTCGACCAGTCAGAGGAGGTCTACACACCCTAGCTCGACACTTAATGGTTCAACTACTCCCCTTGCAGGAGCCATGCGCAGTTAAGGTGGCGTCTGACAAAGAATACTCGTCCGAATTTGGCTAAAGGGACACCAAGCCTTGGATAACCGAGCACGCTGATGTTAGGCGATTTTCTCTGAGTATATAAACTCAGTCTTTGTATTTTGTAATCCATCGATGGTTGAGTGAGGCTCCCGGTGGTAAAGCTTTAATGAAGAACTATTATTCTAATTATGCATGGACTCTTGAGACTTCTTGTCTTATGAATGTCAGTTTCTTTCATGTTTTTGTTTACACTGTGTTAGAACGACTCGGAATTGGAGAATCCAGTCGAGTTGTAACTGTTATAGGATGATGTAGATTGGATCACTGTAACAGTTGCATTGTTTCTAATCGGTCCTTGTGATTTTCTTAGTGTTGAATGACTTGGAATTGGAGAATCCAGTCAAGTCCCCCTTTCAGTTTCTCGAAGCCCTGAACCAGAGGATCTCACATTCAGAGTTTTTCTTCTACAAATTACTAAAAGGCCTGTTGACTGAGGTAGCTTGTCCACTCCTCTCACCAAGTCTTCAACCTGCTCATTTTCAAATCAACCCACTGACTGAAGTTAGATCAAGACCTCCTTTGTCCCTTACATGCCGGACCTAGCCCCTGAGTTAGAGTGATATATTCCCGAGTCTCTACCCATTTGATCACCCATTAAAAGCTATCGTGACATAAAACTGATGGGCGTCGGGCTCTGCTCCTGCTGCAATCCAGGAGTGACTTTCGACGCTAACATTTCTAGCGTCGTTGCCGGGGACAAAGTTGAAAATTTTCCCCGAGATTGAACGACATTGGGCCTTTGGTTCTGAAGGTGCATCAGGTATCGGAGCCTTTGAAGATTGCTACTGTGCACCTGGCGACTCCATTGTGATGACTCCACTGTGGCGAGTCTGCTGTATCATTTGTGGCTTTCAGAGGCAGGCGCACGCGGTCCCATCGACAACTGCCTCTAGCTACACTTGAAACTGATCTGGAGGTGGTTCTCAGAAAAGGAAAGGCCTCTGAAGGAGAAGTTGTCGCCGTCGAACCAGGTAATCCGCCATCTCCTTCTGTAGGAACTCCATTCTCTCCTCCTTAGTTTCCTAGCAGACCGCTTTCTGATGTTTCCCGTTTCCTGAATTTCGGGAGTGTTCCTAGTGAGGTTTCCTCCTCTGGTCTGGGATTGGAGAGAGAAATCCTTGTCACTCCCCTCTCCCCCGAAGCTGTACCTTGGCGTAGACCCAGGACCACTGAAGATTTCCCCACTCCTAGCTCTATCGCTCCTCTTTTTGTTACTGTTGCCCCTTATGCACAAAGAGAAGCATTCGTCGGCTTAAGCTCGCTAGACTTCTCCCTTAATCCCCTATTTTTTCCCACTCCCCTCAAAATTTCATCCCCAGCATCCCCTTTTCGGGCTCTTTCTCCTCTGAGTTCCCCTCCACGTAACATCCCTATGGCCGGAGCAAATCCCCCTATGAACAGAATGGAGGCCATTATAGCCACTAGGTATGCGCCCCTCGTGTTACCTCAGCCTCTCAATGCCCTCCCAGCAGATGGTTACCTCAAACAGCTGCCCAAGTTTACAGGAGAGGGGGACATAACTGCAGAAGAACACTTAGAAGCCTTTTATAGTTTTACAGATGATAATGTTATCATGCATGCAGACGTATGGATGAGGATTTTTGTCCATAGCCTTCAAGGCCCTGCCCCCTGGATCTATTGATGGGATTGAAGCTTTGGATAGTGTCTTTTTGAGACAGTGGGGAGATAAAAAAGACTTCATGTATTACATGACAGCGTTTGGGTCTTTGAAGAGAAAAGAAGGGGAGTATGTCTCCGACTTCTCCAAGAGATTCAATAAAATGTACAATAAAATCCCTGCTGAGATAAAACTCTCCGAAGCTTCTGCAAAGATCACTTATGCTAGCGCCTTTGACCCTGATTTCTGCCTCTTGTTGAGGGAAAGAAGATCAACTACTCTGTCCCACATGCAGGATGTAGCCGTGGAGGTAGAATCTAACATATTGGTTGTTGACCGACTCATGAACACTGCTGGTAGAAACATATCTAGGCAGAGGCCTGAAGCTTCCCCATCCAGTCCCTCTCCCCTGCCCCTTCAGCCAGATGAGACAACTAGAGTACTAAAATCACTTTCTGCCAGAATGGAAAGTTGGGAGTTAGAAGGGAATCCCATGTACAGAAATCCCAAGAATGTTGATGGTAGAGGTTTCAGGAGACCTAATAATAATGGACCACAGGCTTTCCCAATGGAACCAAAGGGGAAAGACAGGGAAGATCAAAGGATCCAAACCCCTCTCCAAAATAACTTGGTTACTCATGAGGGAGGGGAGGATATAGACGAGTTTGACCCCGAGATTCACTGTGTTGAAGAAGCTCCTCCTTTTCCCCATTTGACTCAATATGCATATGAAGAATCCCTGATGAACATTCAAATTCATGAGTTAGGTAAAGGAGAAAAGGCCGGTCACACCGCTAACAGATACAATCTTAGGTCAAGAAAGAAAGAAGGAGTCTTTGACAGCTAAGACCAGCCCCTCATAGCAGAAAGGCCTACTAAGTCTGTAACAACCACTACTAAAGAAAATAAAGTTCAGAATGCTTCGCCGACAGTCAAGGAATCTGTCTCTGAGGTAAGGGAAGCTCCTAAGCCGATTTCCTCCTTTAATTTTGAGCATGAAATTCAAAATATCAGAATTCCTGTCCCCCTCTCTGAGCTAGTTAAAAATGAAGACTTCAAAAGGTCCCTCTCCAAGCTACTACAATCTGAGTCCCCCCAGCCTCCCTCCGACTCAGTGAACCTTCAAGATGAGAAACCAACAGTCATCCTAGGTCCCATGGTAGAAGACAGAGATGATCCATCCCCTCCCTTCTACACCTTCTTGAACATACATGATAAAGTGTTGCATAATTGCCTCATGGATTCAGGAGCTTCCCACAACCTTATGCCCAAAATTGTCATGGAAGAGATAGGAATGGAAGTGACAAAGGCCTATCATGATTTGTACTCTTTTGATTCAAGGAGAGTGCAGTGTCTAGGAGTCATCAAAGACCTGGTGGTTTCTTTGTTTCAGCTGCCCATGAAGAGTGTGGTCATGGATATTGTGGTAGCCGACGTTCCCCCCAAGTTTGGCATGTTGTTGTCAAGGTCTTGGATTAAAAGACTTGGAGGAACGTTACAGATGGATCTCACATATTCCACCATTCTGGTCTTTGGAGGGGAACAAAGGAGGTTGTACAGAGAAGCCTAGCTAGCCTATATTGTCAGTGATGAAGCAAACCACACTAATCACCCCATCTTTGCACTTGACACTGATTTAAGTTCTAGTTTGTTACAGATCACTAGAGCTCCCGAGGTCCCTTTACAGATCAGAAAGCAACCCATTCCTAATCAGCAGATACCTCCTCCAACCACCCTTGTTTGGAAGATGTTCTTTGATGAAGCTTCCTCTAGTATAGGCACAGGCGCTGGAGTGATTTTCATATCGCCCTGTCAAGAGACCATATCCCTGTCATACAAGCTGGAATTTGAAACTACCAACAATGTGGCAGAATATGAAGCTCTTTTTCTGGGTATGAGGGCTGCAAAAGAAATGGGAATTAAAGAGATGGCAGTGTTCAGAGATGCGGAATTGATAATCCAACAGGTCAGGAATGTTTATCGGGCCAAGCATCCTCGGCTCAAGAGTTACAGAAACGAGGTATGGGACCTGATTGATAATTTCTTCTCATCTTTTAACATTACTTTTGTCCCAAGGGAAGAGAATACCTCAGCCGACTCCTTAGCGGTCTCGGCTAGTCTGTTCAGGATCCCTCTGCCGCCGAAGATCCATGGTGAGGTCAAAATAAGATACAGGCCATCCATCCCGGACAATGTAAATCATTGGGAAGTATTCGAGGACGATCTTGAAATCAATAATTTTCTTCAGTCCGTCGATGAGTTTTCTTCATTACACATTGATCAGGATCTCGATCCCGAACGTGACCCTCCCTCTGAGGTATTCTTGAATAAAATTGTTAATCACCATATTATTCAACTGCCTAGCAATCACATTCCAAGGGGACTAGTCCCTTTAGAAAGACTGTTCAACAAAAATGATGTGGCAGTAAAGGGTGGTGTTTCAAATAAAGATGTTGATACAGCCGAATGCAACATTGGCACACAGGAGGAGCCTAAGTTTGTCAAATTATCAAGCAGCCTGACCAATGAACAGAGGGCAAAATATACTAAGTTATCAAAGGAATTCGCTGATGTGTTTGCATGGGCCTATGAAAACCTCAAGACTTATGACACACCTATCATTGAGCACGAGATCCCACTGAAAGAAGAGGCTAAGCCATTTAGGCAGAAGTTGAGACAGTAAAATCCCATGTTGCTACCTGTCATGGAGAAAGAAGTGAAGAAATTTCTAGATTCCAAAATCATCGTCCCCTTGATATATTCTAAATGGGTGGCCAATTTGGTCCCAGTAAGGAAGAAAAGTGGAGAAATCAGATTCTGTTTTGATTTCAAGAACCTGAACAGGAGCTCAAGGAAAGACAATTACCCCCTGCCTAATATGGAACAAATATTGCAGAGGGTAACTCATGCATCTAGGATATCCATGATTGATGGTTTTTCTGGCTATAATCAGATATCAGTCATACCTGAGGACAGAGAAAAAACGACCTTCACCACTCCTTGGGGCACATTCATGTATGCCAAAATGCCTTTTGGATTGATGAATGTAGGGGCAACATTTCAGTGAGCCATGGACATAGCTTTCGTCAGAGAGAAAGATAAGTTTGTGGTGATCTATCTGGATGACATAACAGTCTTCTCTAGGTCTGACAGAGAGCACTGCGGTCATTTGAGAAAAGTTTTTTTGAAGTGTCGGAGGTTTGGCCTATCCTTAAATCCCAGAAAATCTTTGTTTGCTATGAAGGAGGGGAATCTATTAGGCCATATAGTATCAGAAGAAGAAGTGAGGATTGATCCTAGCAAGGTAGAGGCAATTCAAACCCTGTCACTTCCTAGATCCAAGAAGGAAGTTCAGGCCTTTTTAGGGAAGATTAATTTCTTGCGGAGATTCGTCTCAAATTTTGCTGAGTTGGTGAAACATATCACAACCATGCTCAGGAAGGGAAATGAAGTGAAATGGACTGCTGAACCCAGGGAATCTTTTATCCAGATAAAAAGGGCATTGACTGAGGCACCTGTGCTGATCAGTCTTGACTATTCCAAAGAGTTTGTAATTTTCTCTTTTGCTTCTTTTGATACAGTAGTAGTGGTCCTGCTGTAGAAAAATGAGGAAGGGTGAGAACAACCCATTGCCTTTTTCATCAAGGCATTAAGAGATGCAGAGATCAGGTATGAAATCATGGAAAAACAGGCCTATGTCTTAGTAAAATCTCTCAAATCTTTCAGAGTCTATGTCCTGCACTCAAAGGTGACCGCATACGTTCCTTCAGCCTCTGTGAAGGACATCCTTGTACAGCCCGACATAGATGGGAGAAGAGGTAAGTGGATTGCCAGGATCCTAGAGTTTGATCTGGAGATTAAGCCCACTAAGTTGATAAAGGGGCGGGGTTTAGCCAAGCTACTGGCTGAATCCAATTGCAATGCCTTGGGGATTAGCTTCATCAACACCTGTTCAGAAAAACCGCAAGATGAGTCGTCCAACAAGGATTCGCAGGGCGCCTTATCACTAGTAGCATGCACCTGGTACAAGGATATCTTGTATTTTTTGCAAGAATTGAAGCCTCCTAATGGAATGGGAAAAATCAAGGCGAGAGCTTTAAAGCTCAAGGCGGTCAGGTATTGCCTCATTGACCAAGCCTTGTACTAGAAAGACCCTCTAGGGGTGTTTTTAAGATGCCTGGACCCGCAGGAAGCCCAAAAGTTTATATTTGATTTCCATGACGGTCTTTGCGGGGGGCAACATTTCTGGAAGACCACAGCTCATAAGATCCTCAAGGCTGGATATTACTGGCCTACTTTATTTGCTAATGTCTGCAGAGAAATCAGAGCTTGCATCAAATGCCAAAAGTTCTCAGGAAAACAACAGCTCAAATCACTACCATTAAAGCCTATAGTAGCTTCAACAACTTTTCAGCAGTGGGGGTTGGACTTCATTGGAGAAATTCATCCTCCCTCAAGTGGTCAACACAGATGTATCCTGACTGCGACAAACTATTTCGCCAAATGGATAGAAGCTACCTCTACCAAGAGTACTTCTCACAAAGTAATTATCAGCTTCCTGGAGGATATCATAGCCAGATTTGGCTGTCCCAGTAAAATCGTCACCGACAATGCCGCCTCTTTCAGGTCTGAGCCTTTGGTCAAGTTTTGTGAACAATTCGAGATTTCGTTGATCCACTCTACTCCCTATTATTCTCAAGGAAATGGACTGGCGAAGTCTTCCAATAAAAGTCTGATCAAGCTCATTAAAAAATTATTGGAAGACAATAAAAGGGCCTGTGATTCAAAGCTCAAATTTTCTCTATGGGCCGACCGGGTGACAACAAAGAAGTCTCTGGGCATCTCACCTTTCCAACTTGTTTATGGAACATAGGTTGTTTTCCCTACTCAGCTCGCTTTATCTGTGGAAAACTTTCTCCAGGACCTTGAAGGAGAGCCTGACCATATGATTAGAAGGATTCATCAGATGATGGAAGTACCGTAGATCAGGGAACAGGACATGAACATGGCCTACCATCATCAGCAGAAGATCAAGCAAACCTTTGATAGGAAGAGCAAAAAGAAATTTTTCGAGCTGGGTGATTTGGTGCTCAAATGGGATGCACCCAGACAGGATAGGGGCAAACACAATAAGTTTGATGCCCTCTGGTTTGGGCCTCTCAAGATCTCTGAAGTATTTTAAAACAACACTTATAGGTTGCAAGATTTGGAAGGTGAAGAAGTTTTTGATGGCCCAGTAAATGGGCATTTCTTAAAAAAATGTTTTTTGTAAGTCGTAGGCGGCTTCTTTTGTTTTGTAAATATTGTTTTTTGTTTTTTGTTTTCGGCTTAATAAATGACTCCATAGCCCAACAACAAGGCACTGGATCTGCAAAAAGAGTCCTTAGAGCATCGCAGGGATGACTCTATCTCTCATGGACCCTAATGTTGGCGACATTTCTTGTCCTAGGCACAATAGTATTCGGGTCTGCAAGTTGCACGAGAAGCGCCCGAGCGCAGCATGGAAAAATCTCGTTTTAAGGCTTCCAATCAAGCGGGCGGGTGAAATTACGTTGTCAACGGCCCAGAATCATCCATAAGAACAGATCAATGGTCATCGAGATTTCAGGGCTACCAAGTTAACCGACATATAGCATCAGAGAAAGAGACTATATTTCAAGACTAAATCTGGGTCGTCTGATCCAGCGACACATAGTGCGAGATCTAGTCGGCATATCGGCATTCGGGAGTTCGAAGGGTGAAATTCCCTCGTCATCTCACATCTAGAAACTCCGAACCCCGGAGTGCCGAAAGCGCCCAGAGTCGGGCCCGCAGTATTGCGAAGCAGTCTCAGCCATTCATCCAAAGGGGACACCCGGTGCATGATTAGGCTCCTCGCCTTTTCACCCATCATGATTTCAAGGCACAAGGAACAACTACATCATATTCCCAATGCGCGAGGAGTCGAGAGCGTCCAGGACCCGGGCCCACAACATCACCGAGTAAGTTCAGGACTGTCAGATCTGAGAGGGACGCGTGGCGCCCAATTAATCCATCTCGATGTTTCACTCATCGCAACTGTCAATAAGCAAGGATTAACTCCTTCCATTTGTGAACGCCGAAAGCGTATTGGGAATAGACACAAGGTCATAGCCTGTGGTCACTTGGGAAAGAAAGGAGCTGTGCAAAGAAGGCTAAAGGTGTCGAGTCTAGTCGCCGAAAGGATCATCGTGATCTCCATGCGCCATCTGATTCAACCTTGATCCTGGTTTTCGCTTGGAGTAAATGAAGGTGAGAAGGGGTGGTTGAAACCTCTCCTCAGGCATTAAGTTTAAGGTATGGATAATCTAGCAAGTGGTTTTCTCGAGAGGGTCATGTGTACCCATTTTTCCAAAGAATCCATGCCAAGTCCTCGACCAGCCGGGGGAGGTCTGCACATGCTAGCTCGACACTTAATGGTTCAGCTACTCCCCTTGTAGGAGCCATGTGCAATTAAGGTGGCGTCTGACAAAGAATACCTGTCTGAATTTGGCTGAAGGGACACCAAGCCTTGGATGACCGAGCACGCCGATGTTAGGCGATTTTCTCTGAGTGTATAAACTCAGTCTTTGTATTTTGTAATCCATCGATCGTTGAGCAAGGCTCCCGGTGGTAAAGCTTTAATGAAGAACTGTTATTCTAGTTATGCATGGACTCTTGAGACTTCTTGTCTTATGAATGTCAGTTTCTTTCACGTCTTTGTTTACACTGTGTTAGAACGACTCGTAATTGGAGAATCCAGTCAAGTTGTAACTGTTATAGGATGATGTAGATTGGATCACTGTAACAGTTGCATTGTTTCTAATCTGTCCTTGTGATTTTATTAGCGCTGAATGACTTGGAATTGAAGAATCCAGTCAAGTCCCCCTTTCAGTTTCTCGAAGCCCTGAACCAGAGGATCTCGCATTCAGAGTTTTTCTTCTACAAATTACTAAAAGGCACGTTGCCTGAGGTAGCTTGTCCACTCCTCTCACCAAGTATTCAACATGCTTATTTTCAAATCAACCCACTAACTGAAGTTAGATCAAGACCTCCTTTGTTCCTTACATGCCGGACCTAGCCCCTGAGTTAGAGTGATATCTTCCCGAGTCTCTACCCATTTGATCACCCATTAAAAGCTATTGTGACATAAAACTGATGGGCATCGGGCTCTTCTCCTGCTACAATCCAGGAGTGACTTCCGACGCTAACAGTAGTAGACAGAGGGAAAGGCCCACAAAGTGTAGGTTTCAAGGCACCAATGACAAGCACCTAGAGATCAGAACCGGAAAAGAGTCAGGAAAGTAACCAGAGGAAAAGCAACGACATGGGGGAAGAAGATAGAGAACCTCAGAATGCTTCACAAGAAACAGTGAGCCCTAATGGGGCAGAAGAGCGCAATCCATGTAAACCAAAGACAACAATGATACCCAAACTAATACTGGATGATCTGCAAACGCAACTCTACAGGGACCATATGAAGACACATGCGCTAATATGCAAGTTTATGGGGTTGTGGTCCACAGAAAGAACAACACGCAACTGAATTAAATATCAATGGAAGCCAAGCGGAGAAGTGGATCTTCACCTAGGCTTGAAAGGCTTCTTTACAACAGTTTTAATGAACCAAGATGATACAAATANTACTTCCATGCCTCAGCGTGACTGTACATGCAACCATGGAAGGAAAAATTCTCCTCAGAAAACAAAACCTTGAAAAATGTACTCGTATGGCTGAGACTTTACTCATTGTTGTTATATTATTGGCTACCCTCCACCTTTTAAGCAATAGGGAACAAACTGGGAAAATACATGAAGACATCAGAAGAAACCCTAAAAGGATGATACACCTCCTATGCAAGAATCTACATAGAGATGGATGTGTCGGGGGCACTCCCAAAATACATAAGCCTGGAATTCAGGGATGAGGAATGGATACAAAACATTGACTATGAGCAGATCCCCTTCAGATGCAGGAGATGTCACGAACATGGACACTTAATCAGAGAATTTCTGATCATTAAAAAACAAGAAGCGAAGAACACCAAACTACAATAGGACGAAGATGGGTTTATAAAACCAAACCACAGGAACAGAGCTAACAAGAAACAAAGTAAAACCCCAACAGGGAGAAACCCAGAGGCCAGGAATAAAGTAGAAGGACGGGACAAGAACAAAAAAGAGGAGGAAGGAGGAAAGGAAAAAACAAAAGCTAAAGAATCTAGGGATCAAGCTACAAACGAGGATATAGGTATCCCAAGAAAGGATATGGGATACGGGGGTAGCGAAACTCCTATGGATGGAGAAACCAGAGATAACCCCACCCCCATGCAGGAGGAAGATAGAGACACTAAAATGACTCCAAGCGAGGTAGGAACATAAGATCCTGATCTCAGAGACATTGTGGAAAGGGAAGGGATCGATCTCCCGAACATATTGGAGAAATGGAAAAGGCAGGGCATAGACAATGTACCGGCGGAGCAACTAGATAGCATCAAATACCTGTTCCTCCTAAGGGAGGAAGCCAAATCTAGAGGGCTCAAGCGCACACACGGGGATATAGGACACCTAGGAATCAAAGCAGGCGAAGGACAACCGCAACTCTCACCCAAGTAGACGAGAAGGAAAAAATGTAGGAAATCAAACAATGTAGCCGTATAGGAACTAGGAACTCTACTGATAAACTTAGGTAAGATCAAAAATCTCTTTCCCAAATCCTGCCCACATGTTTAAATGAAGATTATAACATGGAATATAAGAGGCCTAAACAACCCATGAAAGCAGAGAATTCTTAGAAATAGACTTAGGAAGGAACAATCGGACCTCTGTTTCATCCAAGAGACAAAATGCACTATAGATAGAATGGAAACAATTGGAAAAAAACATTGGAGCAAGTACAATATGTTGGCTGTCGAAGGACAACAAATGGTAGGAGGAATCCTCACCTTGTGGAATTCACAAGTGATGAACCTAATAGCAGTTGAGGCTACCAGGCACACACTTCCGGTTAACATGCGAATCATTGGGAATACGGAGATGACTCTATGCACTAATGTGTATGGACCCCAAATGTTAGAGGAAAAGAGAAGAATGCTTATAGACCTAGAATATCTAAGAACCCGCTCCAGCAACCTCCATTGGATCCTGGCAGGGGACATCACATCACTTGCGGAAAAAAAAAGGAGGCATCAGGAGGTTGGATAGAGATGCAGAAGAATTATCAACGTTCATAGACACAACAGAGATGGTGGACATCAGAACCAATAATGGACACTTCACTTGGAACAATAAACAGATAAATCAACATCAAGTTGCGACAAGACTAGACAGATTCTTGGTGTCAAAATCCATCATTATGTAGGGGTTAACCTTATATTGCAAAATCCTTCCCTGGGGGGGGTTTGATCATTGGCCACTCCAACTGGAAGAAGACTTCCCAACCACCCCGAAGAATAGACCTTTTAGATTTGAGAAATTCTGGATTGAACACCCCACCTTCAACGAGAACATCAACCGGTGGTGGCAGGAGGAACAACCGGAGCAAGGTACACAGATGTTCAAACTCTATAAGAAACTAAAGTACATCAAATATAAGCTCAGGGAGTGGAGTAAGGAAATTTTAGGCAACATAAAGCAAGAGAATAAAAATATTGAAGACAAAATTAGAAGACTCTAGGAAATTTGCATAGCAGAGGGCTACACAGAGGACCGAAAAAAGGAAGAGATCCAAATGACCCAGGAATGGGAAAAAAGATGCCAACAGGAAGAAATTCTATGGCGCCAAAAGTCCTAAATCAGATGGCTAAAGGAAGGAGAGAGAAACACCAAGTTTTTCCATACAACAACCATTTCCAGAAGAGCCCACAAAAAAATCCTGAAAATTAAGGATCAGGATGGGATCGAGCGATAATCCCACAAGGAGATTGAAAATACATTGGTAAGTCACTTCCATGGGATATCCCAAGAACCCAACAAAGACCGAACGGAGTCCATCCATAGGATTACGCAACACATCCCCCGACTAGTCATCGAGGAACAAAATAACAACCTAAACAAACCCATAGCTAAGGAGGAAATTGATCAAGTGATCTAGGAGATGCCCAACGGGAAATCCCCAGGTCCAGATGGTTTCACAATGGATTTTTTCAAAGCTTGTTGGGAAGTGGTCAAACACGATGTCTATAGGGTGGTGGAGGACTCTAGACAATCATCCTCCATTCTAAAAGCATTAAATTTCACAATGATTAATCTAATCCCCAAAGAAAATGAAGCAAGGACCCCTGACCGCTACAAACTCATATCATTATGCAATGTGGTTTACAATATCTCTAAAGTCATATCCAAAGATTGAAACCCATCCTACCCACACTGATTTCACAAGAACATGTGGGTTTTGTGGAAGGACGAAAAATCATGGACACATCATCCATGCTCATGAGCTAATAGACACCCTGAAAATCCAGAGGAGAGGGGGAATGATAATGCAACTTGACCTAGCAAAATCCTATGACAAAATTAGCTGGAATTACATGGTTAAGACTCTGGAAGCCTTTGGGTTCACCCAACACTGGATCAATTGGATTATCAGCCTAGTCTCAACGATAAGTTTCTCACTCTTGATAAATGGAGCCCCAACCAAACCCTTCTGGCCTACTAGAGGCATCAGACAAAGAGACCCATTATCCCCCTTCTTGTTCATCCTGATGATGAAATGTCTCAGTTGAAGCATAAAAAGCGCAACAAAAATAGGAGAAATTACAGGCCTCAAACCTTTCGAAAACTGCCCTACTTCCACACATCAACAGTTCGTAGATGGTACCTTACCCCATGGCATACCCACGGTCAAGGAAGCAAAAAAATTCAAAAGGATATTAGAAGAGTTTGGCGAAGCCTCGGGAGCCGAGATCAACCATTCCAAATCGATGATCTACTTTTTCAACACCAACCTTGAAATCCAAAGGAACCTGGCAAATATTTTGGGCTTTGAGCACAAAACTCTCCCAACTAAATACTTGGGCATTGTTATCGCATAGCTTGTAGCAAGGATAAAAGGCTAGAGATTGGAGAGGCAAACTAGCGTCACTGGAACCAATCCCACCCAATGTCACCTCAGTGGGATCATTCTTTCTGTTTAGGGTGGTAAGGCCCAGGGAGACGTCCCCAGTGACCTGGGTTTTGAGAAGGCAAAGGATTATAATAAAAGGATAAGTTACCCCCCTCATAAGTCACTACCGAGCAGATAGTCCGGCTAACAAACAATAATAAAGTATAACCAAAAAGAGAGAGATGCACCGGCCTGAGACAAAGCAACAATAAACTGATATATGCAAGCTTTCTCACTTGGTTAGTACTTCATATAAATCAATGACTATATGATATACATATAAGCAATTGGATAATAAATATTAACGAAGTCAATGTTTATAAAATAACAATGATATATAATGTCACTTCTTCAATAAATGCTAAGAAAGTGTGGCATTCAATATAACAATCAACACTTCATTCAATTAATGCCTTCAAACAACCATTCAATTGCTTATAAGAGAAATGTTAGCTGCACACATGATATTTATAGCTAGAGATGATGGCAACAGTAGGTTAGTAAGGTTAGTTTCTAAGCTCGGGTTAGTAGTTAGGGTTTCATTCAAAGTTTTGATAGTTGTTGCGATCAAGTTTACTCAAGACAAAAAGGGTCTTTAGATCAATGCCTTAGGGTTAATGGAGTCAAAAGTAGAGGACGCAGGAGCTAAGGATCAAAATGATAGTACATCTAAGGACTAGAAGGTGAAGCTTTGAGGTGTTTTTAGGGCAAGGCCTCAAAGTCAAAACCCTAGGGGAGAGAGGCTCACCTTGGTGTAGGGAAACTAGGCCTTGGTACTCTCTCCTTCATCCTTAACTCAATGGAAATGACGGCTAGCTGAGAAAATAACATAAAACCAAGACAAGAAGGTTTGGAAGGCAACGTGTTGCTACAACAAGGCTTCACTAGAAAACCCTAGAAAATCAACCCATCAAAGTGTAGAAGAACTAGGCTTTGATGCGTCTTCTTCTTCTTAGCTTGAAAGTAAAAAATGGCTAGCAGATAAAGAGAAAAGAAGAGTGTATCTACGGTTAGGCTCTTTCCCTCTTCAAACAATGGCTGAAAAATCGCTTGATGGGGACATGAGACAAGGACCTACTATGTGTGTTTGTCACCTAGGGTTTCTTCAAAAAATTTATACAATAAATGCAAAAAATAATAATAAAACCATTCAAATAAGAAGTTTTAGAGAAATTATTTTACATTTCACCAAGAAAATCATAGCAAACCCTAGTTGTAACACCTTCCATCAAGAAATATGCCAAAAATGCCAAATAGAGATCCAAAATGCCTTCCTTCAACAAGTGCACCTCCCAATTTCAGCCAAAGAACCCAAGTCTTAGAGTAAATTTTGGACCTCACTAATGAATGAGTGAGAGATGATCCTAAAATGAAGGTGAAAACCCTCCATTTATATAGTACCATGACCTAATTTTACATTTTAGGTCATGAAAAAGGTCGACAAGTCCAAAATACAAAAATCATATTGTTTTACATTAAATGTTCAAAATTAAAACCTATTCAAGCTAAAGAGAGACATCATGCCCCTTTCAGGGAGACGTTATCCCCTTCTAGGGAAAATGGGGCATCCTAAAGAAAAACGTTAGCCCTCCTTAGGCTTCTCCAAGCTGCCACACGTGCCAACACTGCCAAATATGCCTCCCAAGACGCCCATAAGGCTGGATGATGTCATGATCATCATGGGTGACGTCCTAGGCCTTCCAAGGCCAACATTCCACTGAAAAAGGGCCAATCCCCCTAGGTCAAGCTCTGCTAAGGTGCCTTTGGTGGAACGTCATCCTCTACTCCAGTGCAAAGTCCTTGATCCATCTTTGTCATGTATCTACCCCATGATGGGGTCTCAACACCCACCTGATGGGCTCTTCAGCCCCATGGAGGTCTGAGCTGATCATCTACCCATGTGTATCGTTCCAAATGGTACTTGTCCATCGGGCATTATCTTGCACATCAAAAAATACGCCCTCCATGGGCTCATCAGTCACATGGATCATCGCAATGTCAATCACATATCATCATCAATATTATTAAACACATGCATAAAATCCCTAATACATCAGTCAAAATCTCAAAGACATTACACAATCCTGCAATACAAATTTGGAGAAAATGACAGGGCGTCCTATTGGGCTAGTGTCCACTGGAAGAGGAAATTTTCCAGAAGAGACGTCATCCAAGCCATGTCAGTGGGTGATGTGGTCAAGGGATGTCCAAGAAGGTGGGTGCAGTGAGGGAAAAGGATGGAAATATTTACCTGTAGGTGCCTTTGTAGAAGGCGAGCTGCACCTATCCTAGATGCAAAGTTTTCCAAGCCCATTCATGCCTTTTATTCTTACTTTTTATTCTTTTATTTTTATATTTCTTTTTTCTTCAAGAGGCTAATCAGGGGACACTTCCCTGGTGTGGTGACCAGTGGTGACCATGTTACCCATAAGTACTTTCATAGAAATGAGAAGGTTGGTTCGTGATGATACCCCCTTTCCCTTGGCCATGCAACCAAGAGTCACTACCCTGGCATGGTAACCAACTGGTGGTAATGTCATATTTCTAGGTACCCATGGACCTAATGGTCTAGCTCGTGATGAGATCCCTTATCCTGTGATCAGGTCTTGTTTTATTATTTTTACAGGTCCCTCTTGTTTCTTGCTGAGAATCCTTTTATTTATTTCTCGAGGATCCCTGGGTGAAGCATCTCGAGGTTTTATCCTTAGGATTTTATCTTTTACCAGCTTTCTTTTAACTTTTGGGCCTTTAGCCCCTTCTTCCCATGAGATAAGGTGCAGTCCTGAAAATAGGTCAACCCAGTGCCCAGACAAGTGGAATGGGATAGGTGAGCAGGAAGCAATATGAAAAAGTGGTGTTGTGAAGGGAGCAGACAATGGATTTTCAGAAATCCCCCCCAGTGGCAAACCAAATCCTAAGGACACAGGCTTAATAGGGAATCCTGTCAATCCCCCTAGACATGGTCAAGTGGGAAAGTGTAAGATCCAATCATTTGTTAGAAACAAAAGGAATCAAATGCCCATATTCAAGGGTTTTGATGATCAAAGTGACACATACCATGCTACCTAGACTAATTACCTCATGGAGAAAGAACCGTCTCTGAAACAAGACCAGGGAGATGGTGATGGATGCTCCTGCTACTAACAAGATAAAGGTGTTGGAAGAAAGAAAATGTGGGCCCCCCAGGGCCATGCTAAAGTCAATCATGCTCTCGGTACTCCATGTCTAGGACCTATGGGCCTCGAGACATGATCTCCTAGCTATCCCTAAAAGTGGGGATAACATCTGGCTCCAACTCGGGGACATGTGCTCATCATTGAGTGCATGAGAACCTCATCATCTCTGGCATAACCTGTTTACCTGCTCGATCTCAATAGAAACATTAGTAACCAGTTGGGGTGGTAATGCCACCCGAGAATATATAGATATATATAGACTAAAATAAAACAATCAACAATGTAAATGTGAAAGAAAATTAACATGCAATGCAAATGGTATAATACACAAATGAAAGAATGCCTACTTACCTGCACTTACCTTTGAAGTCAGGTTCCCCCACCTTGGTGGGGTTTGAGGAGGTGCCCGTTGATCAGTAATTGGCGCCTTCTTCCTTCCAAAGTGGACAAATAGTAGGAGTCATCAACTGATTCTCTTCCAACTTTGAAAGTTCTGAGCCATGATTGAGTGCTTCCCTTGACAATGGTTGGCTTTCCTTTCTAGGTATCCCACATCCACACTACGTCCCCTTCCTTGTACTCCTGATCTTGTATTTGGTTGTCCCTTGGAAGACCCTGGTGTATTGTGCAGAGGGAGGACGGTGAGATTTTGTTGTAAACACTTCTTGCTGGGACAAACGGATCTGTACATCATCTTCTTCTTTCTTTAGTATCTTCACAGTCCCGGCTTCCTTGCTTTTGAACTTGTCTAGGATTTGTTGGTATTCCTCTTTCTTGGGCCACTTAATATAATCAAAGTCTTCTTCTGTTTCAAAAGGAATATCTTCTGTAGAATACTTATGAAGAGTTTGTATGATCTCATCATGTGCCTTGTCATCTTTGTTGGAAACATTAGGTTCTTGCACATGAGTTGTAGT
This sequence comes from Picea engelmannii, assembly GCA_009831015.1. Lineage (NCBI taxonomy): Eukaryota > Viridiplantae > Streptophyta > Pinopsida > Pinales > Pinaceae > Picea > Picea engelmannii. The sequence continues at coordinate 31,367 of ML832014.1, read as the reverse complement.
CACAGGTACATTCTAGAGACGACCAATAGTTCCATGTTTCAAGGGTATATTCACATAAGTGAGGTCCATCTCAAGAGTACCCCTTAATTCAGAGGCAAACTTCCTGGACAATAACATCCCCCACACATCTGGGATGTCTATAACCACTATGTCCATGTGGATGACCTTTTAAGGGTAATATTTAAGGCAAACTTGGACATTCTCAATTACCCAATGTGTTGGTATGGATTTAGATTCAAATCCACACACATTCTTGTAAGGTCGTGTGACTTTCAACCCTAATTGTTGCATGACCTTCAGGGACATCATGTTGGCACTGGCCCCTATATCCAACATGCAGTTATTGAGGCTCTTATTATTCATTATCAAGGTCATGAAGAAGGGGGGATGTTCATCGTAATGGACCCTGAAGTGATCGGATTGCAACATGATAGGAGGGTCCATGGGTCCATCTGATACTTGAAATAAATTGTCAAAACACTCTTTGACAGATGACACCTTAATGACTTCTTTCAGGGGAATAGTTACATGCATCTTGTATAGTGCCCCTCGAATTCAAAGTTCAAGTTAACCCTTTTAGTTTTGGACTTCTTGGAAAGAAGTACATCCAAAGGTGGGGGTTTTGTTTGGTTAGCGACAGGTTGGTTCAACTTCTTTCTTCTATACACCTGGAACTCTTGTTTCTTTAACTTTTCTTTTGGTTCCTGGTCTAGGTTGTTTATTACCGCCATTCTATCCAACATGGCCGCTTCTTTCACGCCCTTCTGATGCTCTGCAGCAGTGATATTTATTTTATGGCCTTCCATGATATGGCCTATATTTTTTACTTTTTGATGGCCATCGTTACTGTAAGGACATTCATGCTCCTAATGTGCTTCACTGCATTCTAAGCACCAACAGTTTTCATCCACAACATTTGTAGGGGATAAGGTGTTTGGAACTTCTTGCTCATTCTTTGGTTTATAAAATTGGTTCCCCTTTTGAAATTTCCCTTTGTGCGAGACCCTAGGTGCTTGGTTCTGGGACCTCTCCAAGTTGAAAATCCTACTCATCATTAGTTCTTGATTCTTCATGATACCATCCATGGAAGCTTGTATTTTTGTCATACTAGCGCAAAGGTCTGAAATAGGTTCAGTATTGTGGACTATCTTTGGTTTGGTGTCCACTTTCCCCCCTTGGATTTGCGAAAGGATCAATTTTAGATGAAAGGAGGTTGCCCTCAATTTTAGTAGCGAGCTCTTGGGATTCTTGGATTGATTGGTGGTTTTTGTCCCTGAGAAGATACCCTAGTTGGCCATTAAAAGACTTGGTATAAATGTGGACAAGGTAATCACCAGTTGGATGATGGCTTGCATGGATCTTTTGCAGCAAAGTCTCAAACCTAGTATGGAACTCCTGAATAGATTCATTCTTGTGTTTCCAAAGGGAATTCAATCGGGTAAGAAGCATGTTAGGGTCTTCTTTGATACTCCATCTCTTGAGAAAAGATTCTTCTAGTTTGTCCATGGTCTTAATACCACCATCGAGAAGGCTTAGGTACCAATGCCTTGAAGCATCAAGGAGGGTAGCAGAGAAAAACTTCATGACTAAATATTCAGCATCATCACTAACGAGATTAAGCTAAAAAAACACCCAAAATTTTCTCATGTACTCTTTGGCACCGATTGCATCAGTACCGGTAAATTTAGGCAACCACTTTTCATACTTGGGTGGCATTTGCCTAGGATAGCCTGGTATGGCTAACATGTCTAGTGGTATGAAAAGAGTAGATGACCATTGTCGTTGATTATTGGTTGGGTTTGTTGTAGTGGTCTGAGAGCTAGACATGGTTTTCAAAGGAAGACTCCTTCCAAAAAGTGATTTTACAACATGAGAGTTCTTAGGAGGCTTCCTTCTGAAAGATAAAGGAGGGTTATTGTACCTCTTTGTAGTTTGTGGAGTCACCAGACAGTTTGCTTGAAACCATCAAAAGTTAAGGGAAAACACCCAAGGTGGAGTCACCAGGTAATCTTGTAAGATGAAAATTCTAGAGGCAAGGTTTACCGAAAGGTTGTCATCTTGAGGAAGTTTTGACTTAGTGTTCCTCGGCAACAGTGCCAAAATGTTATCTCACAGTTTGTAGCAAGGATAAAAGGCTAGAGATTGGAGAGGCAAACTGGCGTAACTGAAACCAATCCCACCCAATGTCACCTCAGTGGGATGGTTCTTTCTGTTTAGGGTGGTAAGGCCCAGGGGAGACGTCCTCGGTGACCTGGGGTTTTGAGAAGGCAAAGGATTATAAGACAAGGATAAGTTTCCCCCCTCATAAGTCACCACCGAGCAGATAGTCCGGATAACAATCAATAATAAAGTATAACCAAAAAGAGAGAGATGCACTTGCCTAAGACAAAGCAACAAGAAATTGATATATGCAATATTTCTCACTTGGTTAGTACTTCGTATAAATCAATGACTATCTGATATACATATAAGAAATTGGATAATAAATATTGACGAAGTCAATGTTTATAAAATAGCAATGATATATAATGTCACTTTTTCAATAAATGCTAAGAAAATGTGGCATTCAATATAACAATCAACACTTCATTCAATTAATGCCTTCAAACCACCATTCAATTGCTTATAAGAGAAACGTTAGCTGCACAAATGATATTTATATCTAGAGATGATGACACTAGTAGGTTAGTAAGGTTAGTTTCTAAGCTAAGGTTAGTAGTTAGGGTTTCATTCAAAGTTTTGAGAGTTGTTGTGATCAAGTTTACTCAAGACAAAAAAGGTCTTTAGATCAGTGCCTTAGGGTTAATGGTGTCAAAAGTAGAGGACACGGGAGCTAAGGATAAAAAATATAGTACATCTAAGGACTATAAGGTGAAGCTTTGAGGTGGTTCTAGGGAAAGGCCTCAAAGTCAAAACCCTAGGGGAGAGAGGTTCACCTTGGTGTAGGGGAACTAGGCCTTGGTTCTCTCTCCTCCTTCCTTAACTCAATGGAAATGAAGGCTAGCTGAGAAAATAGCATAAAACCAAGACAAGAGGGTTTGGAAGGAAATGTGTTTCTACAACAAGGCTTCACTAGCAAACCCTAGAAAATCGACCCATCAAAGTGTAGAAGAACTAGGCTCTCATGCGTCTTCTTCTTCTTAGCTTGAAAGTAAAAAACGGCTAGCAGATAAAGAGAAAATAATAGCGTAGCTACGGCTAGGCTCTTTCCCTCTTCAAACAATGGTTGGAAAATTTCTCGATGGGGACATGAGACAAGGACCTACTATGTGTGCTTGTTACATAGGGTTTCTTAAGCAAATTTATAACAATAAATGTAACAAATAAGAATACAACCATTCAATTAAGAAGTTTTGCAGAAATTCACTTACATTTCACAAGGAAAATCATAGCAAACCCTAGTTGTAACACCTTCCATCAAGAAATATGCAAAAATACCAAATAGAGATCCAAAATGCCTTCCTTCAAAAAGTGTGCCTCCCAATTTCAGATAAATAACCCAAGTCTTAGCACAAATTTCAGACCTCACTAATGAGTGAGTGAGAGATGATCCTAAAATGAAGGTGAAAACCCTCCATTTATATAGTACCATGACCTAATTTTACATTTTAGGTCATGAAAAAGTCCAACAAGGCCAAAATACTAAAATCATATTGTTTTACATTAAATGTTCAAAATTAAAACCTAATAAAGCTAAAGAGAGATGTCATGCCCCTTTCAGGGAGACGTTAGCCCCTTCTAGGGAAAATGGGGCATCCTGGAGCAAAACGTTAGCCCTCCTTGGGCTTCTCCAACCTGCCACACGTGCCAACACTGGAAAATCTGCCTCCCAAAACATCCATAAGGTGGGATGACATCATGATCATCATGGGTGACATCCTAGGCCTTCCAAGGCCAACGTTCCACTAAAAAAGGGCCAATCCCCCTAGGACAAGCTTTGCCAAGGTGCCTCTGGTGGAACGTCCTCCTCTACTCCGGTGCAAATCCCCTGATCCATCTATGTCCTGTCTCTGACCCCTGATGGGGTCTCAGCACCCACCTGATGGACTCTTCAGCCCCATGGAGGTCTGAACTAATCATCTCCCCATGTGTACCGGTCCAAATGGTACCTGTCTGTCGAGCATGATCTTGCACATCAAAATCTACGCCCTCCATGGGCTCATCAGTCATAGGGATCATAGAAATGTCAATCACATATCATCATCAATATTATTAAACACGTGCATAAAATTCCTAATACATCAGTCAAATCTCAAAGACATTACACAAGCTTGCAATACAAATTTGGAGAAAATGACAGGGCATCCTATTGGGCTAGTGTCCACTGGAAGAGGAAATTTTCTGGAAGAGACCTCATCCAAGCCATGTAAGTGGGTGATGTTTTCAAGGGATGTCCAAGTAGGTGGGTGCAATGAGGGAAAAGGATGTAAATATTTACCTGTGGTTGCCTTTGTAGAAGGCGAGATGCACCTGTCCTGGATGCAAATTTTTCCAAGCCCATTCATGCCTTTTATTCTTACTTTTTATTCTTTTATTTTTATATTGTTTTTTTCTTCAAGAGGCTAATCAAGGGACATTTCCCTAGAGTGGTGACCAATTGTGACAATGTTACCCACAAGTACTTTCATAGAAATGAGAAGGTTGGCTCGTGATAAGACCCCCTTTCCCTTGGCCATGCAACCAAGAGTCACTACCCTGGTGTCGTAACTAGCTGGTGGTAATATCATACTGCTAGGTACCCATGGACCTAATAGGCTGGCTCATGATGGGACCCCCTATCCTCTGATCAGGTCTTGTTTTATTATTTTTACGGGTCCCTCTTGTTTCTTGTTGAGAAGCCTTTTATTGCTTTCTCGGGGATCCCTGGGCGAAGCATCTCAAGGTTTTATTCTTAGGATTTTATCTTTTACCATCTTGGTTTTACCTTCTGGGCCTTTAGCCCCTTCTTCCCACAATATAAGGTGCAGTCCTAAAAATAGGTCAACCTAGTGCCCAGACAAGTACTGGAATGGGATAGGTGAGCAGGAAGCAAGATGAAAAAGTGGTGTTGTGAAGGGAGCAGACAATGGCTTTTCAGAAATCCCCCTCCAGTGGAAAACCAAAACCTAAGGACATAGGCTTACTAGGGCATCCTTTCAATCCCCCCAGACATGGTCAAGTGGGAAAGTGTAAGATCCAAGAAGTTGTTAGAAACAAAACGAATCAAATGCACATATTCAAGGGTTTTGATGATCAAAGTGACACATACCATGATACCCAGACTAATTAACTCATGGAGCAAGAACCATCTCTGACACAATACCAAGCCGATGGTGATGGATGTTGCTACTGCTGACAAGATAAAGGTGTTGGAAGAAAGAAAAGGTGCCCCCCCCAGGGCCATGCTAAAGTCAATCCTACTCTCGGTACTCCATGTCTAGGACCTGTGGGCCTTGAGACATGATCTCCTAGTTATCCCTAAAAGTGGGGGATAACAAGCATCCCCTTGACGGACAGAGCTTACAAAATGGAAACTTGGGAAGGAGTGATCAACAAGATACAGGAGAGGGTGAAAAACAAGATGTACAGATCCCTAAACCTAGCAGGGAGACTGGTACTGACCAAGACGGTTATGCAAGCAATTCCAACCTATATGATGTTTGTATTTCCCGCCCCCAAAGATATACTACAAAAAATAAGGACCATTCAAAGGGACTTCCTATGGAGAGGATCGGAAACTAAGAAAGAATGGGCCCTGGTGGCTTAGGAGAAGGTTTGCAAGCCAAAATGCAAAGGAGGACCGGGGCTACAAGATCCACAGTTAACCAACGAAGCCTCTGGGGTGAAACTCTTGTGGTGATGGGTTAAAGAAACTTCTACCCCATGGGAAACCCTCTAGAAGGCCAAGTATGCCCCAGACATAAATGACCAGGAACGAATTCATTTTATGGGCACCATGGAGGAATCAACCATCTGGAACCTAGCTTGGCACAACAAGACCTGTGTCTAGACACACAGCTTCTAGGAAGTAAGGAATGGTAAAGAAACCAGATTCTGGGAGGATGCCTGGAAACAGGAACCCAAGATGGGAAATTCGGACAGGGAGGAACTCCAACAGGAAATGATCGCACAAGGAAAAACCAACATCCACCACTATTGGAAGAAAGAAATAGATCGAAACATATGGAGAATATGGGATAATTTCAATTCCCAAACTAGCAATCGGACCATAACCATCGCGAAAGAGGTGGAGGAGGAAATGAGGAAAAGGAAAATTGTAGTCTCGGAAGAAGAAGACCAATTAAGATGGGGCCAAAAAAATGGCAGGGAATTCAACTTGAAGGAAGATTGACATTACATCGTGGACCAATGCCAAGAAGACCCAGCGCAACTATGGGATAATCTCTAGAGCAGCCCCCAGTGGCCAAAAATAAAAATTTTCAAATGGTTAGTACTTGACAACCGAATTATAACCTGGGAAAACCTAAGGAAATGGGGTTTCATAGGTTCGTCACGGTGCCACCTCTGTCATGCCAAGGAAGAAACAACGAATCATCTCCTCGATGAATGTATCTACACAGCAGAGATATGGGACTGGGCGACAGGTATTTTTCGACAGTCTAATAAGACCTGAGGTAACATCTGTGCAATTATCAACAACTGGCATGAAAGTTACAATGAAAATTAAGAGGTGAATCTATACTGGACACTCATTCCGGGGATGATCATATGGACAATATGGAAAGAAAGGAATCAACGCATCTTCAAGAATGAAAGCCTTTCAAAAGGGAAAATCAAAGAAAAAATACTCTCCATGACAAGAGAAAAGGTGCAAAGCCGCAACTACCAGAATGGGAAAGTGGAACTCGCAGGTCAGGACTCTAGAGTCCTAGAAGATTTTCACCTAAAATACGGGCACAACCTCACACAAATAGGACAACCACTGCAACTCCAACTAGGTGAGCGCAACTGGAATCCCCCTCCAACAGGGTCCCTCAAGTTGAATTTTGATGGGGCGGCAAAAGGAAACCTAGGCATGACAAGAATGGGTGGGGTTATTAGGGATAGTGGCGGCAGCATAATCTGGTTGTACGTCGGTAGTATGGGAAAGTAAACTAACAACGTAGTGGAATTCAGAGCCCTGGAGATCGACCTCGAGATTCTAAGCCACGAAAGGATGACAACCACTGTCGTGGAAGGTGACTCCACTCTGGTAATCAACACAGTGAAGAGACTCCAAAATGGCACCAGAGTGGGAAAAGTTCATAGACACTGGTGCTTGGCACACTCCCTGCAAAAAATCCAGGAGCATCTGCAAAAGATGAACAAGGTGGAGTTGCGTTGGGTATGCAAGTCAATGAATGGCCTGGCGGATAGAATCACTAATGAAGGGGTTAGCAAGGAAGGATCAGAGTTAGACACCACTTGGAGCAACATCCGAAACGATCAATTCATAACAGACTGCACACAACTAGCGACAAAAGACCGTGACAGAAGCTTAAGTACGGAAGGTCACATCGAGAGGAGTGGTGCAAGGCCAATCGACAGGCATGATGAGTCCAGACAAAATCTTCATGGCCAACACCCAATTACAAGTGACAATGTGGGATCAGACCACACAACAAATGGAGGTACGACCTCAAGGGTTAGTGCAGGGGAAAGTACAAACAAGACTCAGCAGGTTGTGAGTGACATAGGACAAAAGATGTTACCACGCACTAGTAGGGTCACACCCCTTCCAAAAACATGTATGGTGAAGAGAAAAGTTGGTTACACAACGAGCAGGGGCAAGGGTTGACGCAGGGATAACAGACGGATTGTCATTGTCACACATACCGAGACAGAGAAAAAGGATGGGAAGGACCACTTCTACAGGCAGACCATGATTGCAAGGACGAGCCCGCAACAGGAGAATTTCCATAAGAGGAAAACCACTATGAATAGATGCAGTCAGACAAAGTGCATCAGAAGAAGCCACCAAAAAAACAAGGGCCCGAAAAGAAGGAACCCCTGTGTAGATAGGAACAAGAGGATAATTCAGGGAAAGAAACGCCACAAGCCAACCAAGATGGTGCGTATGAAGAAAACACACGTCAAAAGAAACACCAAGATGGATGAAAATCTGATAAACCATAGAAAGATTTCAAGGATGGAGCAAGCATCCCAAGACGCCAAGGGAACCTTCCAGGCGTTGGTCGACCCGAAGGTTCAAGCGACCATCACCAGATGGGAGAAGGAAATCACAGTCAAGTGCAAGGGAAAATCCTGGGAGGAACTGAGCCAGGAAGTGGACTGGATAACGGACCCAGGGGCCACACAGTCCAGGGAAACACTCTACCACAAGACGATAGAGATGGCATGGCAGAAAAAGATGTTAATAGGAAAAGTGAGCACAAAAAAGAAAGTTTCCAACCAAAAGGGTAACAAGGCCCAAAAAAAATTGCTAAAAGAAATCATGAGTCGCCTCAACAACCTGGACGTTAGTACAAAACGAATTGCAGAGGACCAGAAGAATCAGAAGGAGAAGATGGAGTGAATGGCTACCTAATTCCACTTATACTTGCACTACGTCCATCATATGGACATCACACCTGTTGATGGGAATGGATCACCATCCCAGAGCAAGAAGACTTGCACGGTGGCCTAGAGGGAGGAGAGCAAGGAGAAGGCAAAAGATGGAAAGAATAATCTCATAATCCTGGACTAGCGCTGGGTAGCAAAAGTTCAGGGAATATTACTAGGTCAGTGTTAATTGTTGTCTTGTGTTTTTTTGGTTTTGTTATGATTAGCTTGTCAAAACTGAATATGATGGGACTGGACCAGTTTCCCGATGTGGCAGTCTGCCATATCCCTATGTTATCTCAAAGAACGCAACTCTGGAACCATTGGGTTGGTTTCCTTTTTGGCAGAGCAGGGAGCTCCTCGTTTTGTATATTAGTCTTTCTTAGTAATACAGATACTCACACTCACTTACATATATATATATATATATATATATATATATATATTATATATATGACCATAATTAATAAAGACACATGAAAAGCTATTTGATTTTTAAATTTTAAATTTTTAAAATTATTTTTTAAAATCTCATAATTAAGTGTAAAACCACATAAAAATTGTCTAATCATCATTAACAACCAATCACAAAACATGAATTTATATTTATAAAATATAAAATATATTTTTTAATTTAAAGAATAATCAATTTAATAGATAAATTGTTTGAGACTTTGGAAAACTTTATAGCAGAAAGTGAAAAAAATGCAAATTATTTAAAAGTCAGAATACATTGACTACACATTAATCCGCTTTTCAAATTATTTTTTATAATGTAAAATTTATGTTGATTATGAATAATAAATTCCTTTCAATAATTATCTTAATTAATATATCAAACATATACTTATGAAAGAGAACTTAGGTTTATAATATAATTAGATGTGAAAACCAAGAACATTTAACCATACTATACAATTTTGAATTACTTATATAACCTCATAACTCTAGAGGAAGTAGTGAAAATTATGCATAGTTGGATAGTGAAAAGTTATATGGTTGGTATAAAGTTTCATGGTTAAGAGTAGAAATAACTCAACAACTCCTTAATTTGTTTGCTATATTTAATTACCAAGTCATTAAATTCCTAGCTTCTAACATACTAACCTCATAAATTTAAGTTAAACATGATCCACTAATCCACTAACTCCAACCCAACACCATAAACCCCTTAATATGTGACCCATAGAACACAAAATAACCCCAACCACTAATCTACTAACCCCCTCACCATTTACCCACTAACAAACACACCCTCTAACCATTAATCCACTAACTCAAACCTTCTTTCCCTTTAGCTAGTTTGATCTTGACCCTAGTTGCTTCAGGTCATGAGAATCATGTGCATCGGATTGGCTTTGAGGAAGAAACTTCTTTATTCTCTCAGAGAATCGACTTCATTCTATGGAGGAAATATCCCCTTGGAATAATCTATCGTTCTATGGAAATATGTCCTTAAAATAATCTAGCCAATTGAAAGGGATAATCCTATTGCAAGAAGAAAGAAATGGTTACTTGTTTTGGTAACTTGTGTAAGTCATCCCTCCAAAGCTAGTATCTAGGCTTGTAAACCTCCACACTAGTATCATGTGTTTCTTAATAGTTGGAATTATGGTGGGGAGAATCGAAGCTACTAGTGCAATATGGAATGGTCGATGGGATGAATATGGATATGAAAATGAAACTTGAGGAACCAACGCTTCTCCTGGATATCCAGATGTCAAGGAAAGGAAATTTGAAGCCTACAATATTTTAAGTACTCAGATATTTGGGCAATGTCTTTACTCGCTATGAGGCTTGGCTAAGAGACTTCTTCTTTAAATATTTCTTTATTTCTTGCAAGCCATATTTTCCAACAAATAAATTTAGGAAGAGTTGTCCACAACCTCCTAAAAATAGGTTTATGAAGGAAGGAACCCAAGTAATGTGTTTTCCATATTCCGAGGGACCTCACCGAAGCTGGCTAGTTGATATGATGACTAAGTTCTTGGAATATAATTTTATAGACAGTCCTAGTGAAAATAAATTATGAAAACAGATGAGGAAAGGATTCAATATTGGAACAACATAAAATGTACCTAGAAGGACTAGGAAATTCCTTCTTGCACAAGTTCATTCTTGTTAAAACCTTTCCATGTGCCAGGGTCCAACATAATATATTAACTTTTGGGAGACTATCCCTATGCCAAATATTAGACCATAAATTATATTTGATTGGCTATTCAGAGTGTCGAAGAAGAAATCCATACCCTTTTCAAACCGAATAACCCTGATCACCCCATCCTCTTTTATCGATATCATCCAAGTGGGAAGGAGTTTCCCCATGCAACCTTAAAATAAAGGCATCAATAAGCTCCTTTAATTGTGTCAGAACCTCCCCAAGATCCCACCTTAACCAAGAACCTGAAGATATACACTAGGAAGAAATGTAAAAAATGAACCTCGTATAATTGTCCAATATCCACACCTAAAGGGGACTGAGAGCAGGGTCTTAATACAATGGAGGCCTACCCATAATGTTGTCATGACACAAACCAATGCTTCTACCATTCCCTAGAATCTGTGTTAATTGGCTTTGGAGAATAGGTAGAGAGCCTTGCAAAAGTTTCCAAATCTGAGAGCCAATCTGAGGAGGAGGGGAGTTATTGATATTGTGAATCTTATCTCTCAAGAAATATTTGGAAAGAAGATTTTTTTTTCCACCCTTAATTTTTTCTTGTGATTAACCTCCACAACAATTTAGTACCCGGAGCAATATTAACCAGAATTCACTCCTTTATGCCTATTCCCCCATGTGCCATTGGAACTTGAACAATGGACCAATTTACCAAATGAAAACGATTATGATTAGACTTCCCCCCTTGCCAAAAAAATTTACGAATCTCTTGGAACAAGGCATTTTTTATGCCCACTGGAGCTAAAAGGGAGGATAATTGAAAGATGGAAAGGGTAGAAAGAATCGACTTAACCAACACCAAGAGGTGAGCAGGATTAAGCCAGTGCGCCCCCCAAATTAAGAACTTCTCTTTGATTTTCTAAAAATTATGTGCCATTCAAACGAGGGAAGAGAATGGAGGTGGATGAGAATCCCTAAGTACTTAAAGGTCTTCCAATTCAACAAAAAAAGAAAATGAAGAATCATGGAAATGCCTGAGAGGGAGCGGGCACTAACATTCCACGCATATAAATAACTTTTTTCATTGTTCACCATTTGTCCCAAAGCATTGATGAACTGATTGAGAACTTATTTAAATCACGCTGCAATGATCATGGAAGCCCCTCCTAGGAGTAAGGTGTCATTTTCAAATTGGAAGTGATTGATCTTCTTAACCCCCCTAACAATTCTTAACCCAGGGATGTTTTCAACTCTGCACTCATGTTCCAATTGTCAACTGGGAGACTCAGCCATCAAAATGTAGATAAGGGGGGAAAGAGGAAAACCTTGTCAAAAACCTCTAGAATCTTTGAAGAAATTAATAGGCCGACCATTAATCAAAGGAGAAATCCAAGGGTTGTTGATGCACACTTCCATACATTTAATAAATGTTGGACTGAAACCAAATTTGCAGAGGAATTTTATAAGAAAACTATGACAAACTTTGTGAAATGCTTTTTCCACGTCAATTTTAATTATCATTCCTTTCTCTCCCATGGATTTACTGGAATGGATTTCTTCCTTAACTAGAATTATATAGTCCCAAATATTCCATTTTCCATAAAACCCCCTTGATTGGGTGATACAAGTTTGTGTGGGACCTTATTGAGCCTATTGGAAATGATCTTTGCCATTATTTTATAAGAAACATTACATAATGAGATAGGTCTAAACATAGAGAAGGAGGTTGCATTCCTTTCTTTCAAAACTAAGGTCATGATAGCAGAATTAGTAGCACCTCCCATTCTTGCTGACTTGTGGACATACTATATTATTCTTATGAAATCAAATTTTATAGTGGATCGACATTTTTATAGAAATGGGTTGTGAATCCATCTAGCCCTGGCGCCTTGTCTGACTCAAACCAATGAATCACTTCAATAATTTCTTCCTCAGTTTCTAGCTTAATAAGATCAAAATTCACCTTAAGGTTGATTAAAGCAGGAATGTGGGAAAGGAGCTGATCATAATGAGTCAACACAACCTGCCTAGATTCAGAGTATAGTTCCCCATAATACCTAAAGGTTTCTTGCATTATATCTTCAAAGGAGGAAATAGTCTTTCCCTTTGCTATCTTTATCTCATCAACCTTGTTCTTCCATATTCAAGCCTTTGATTGATGGTGGAAGAAAAATATATTCTTGTCTCCTCCATATAGCTAGAGGCTATGAGATTTAAGCCTCCACAATTCTTTCTCCTTTTTAAGACCTAACTATAAATTTTGGAATGCCACATATTCATCCTTCAATAACTCTTGAGAGACAGGTCCATCATCTATTTTCCTTATGATGACCTCCATTTGTTCTTGGCATTCCTGAAGTTCTCGGTCATGATCTTTAAGCTTTAGGGATGCCCACTCCTTGAGATCCTTCTTCAAGGCCTTAAGTTTTTTCTCCCAAATATACATTGGAGACCTTGAGACCCATTGGCTCCAGACTCTAGAAACAAGGGGACAAAAAGGAAATCCATTGATCTAGAGAGGATAAAAACAAAAGGGAATGGGACCTTAATATTTAGTGTTAGATAAAAGAAAAGCAATGGGATGGTGATCAGATCCAAACCAAGGCAGAAAAAAGGAGGAGAAGGAGGAAGGATCATTCAAGAAGGAGATATGTACCAAGAAACTGTCTAATCTAGTCGTAATGTGACTAGGGACGGTCCTTATATTAGACCATGTGAAAATCTCCTTGGATGACTGAATGTCAATGAGTTCAAGGGAGGACATGAGATCTTCCATCTTCTCCTGAAAAGGATCCCTTACTATAGATCCCCCTCTCTTTTACCTCTAATGGAGAGTGGTGTTAAAATCACCTGCTATAATGCAGTTGCCACTAAAACCTCATCTTGATATTTCCATTAAGGAATCCCAACAACCTTTGGGAATATCTATCTATCTATCTATCTATCTATCTATCTATCTATCTATATATATATATATATATATATAATGAACAAACTTACATGAAGAGAGGTGAATGAGTTTGACTAACAACCAATGTTGAGAGGATAGGTTGTCCACCAACTGAAAGGAATTAGAGCTCCATAGAGTGAAAATACCCCCAGAGGCACCCCGAGCACTAAGTGCAACCCATTGATAGTTTCTCCAAAGAAAATCACCTTTTTGAAGGATGAAGGAGTCCTTCATCTTTGTTTCCTAGATTAGAAGCACTTGAGGCCTTTTTAATTTAATTAATTGTTTCAGCGACTCCATATTTTCTTTGCTCCCCAAGCCTCTGCAATTCCAGGAGACAAATTTCATCATTTACATAAGGGTTGTGAGCCCCCCCTGGGGGGGCAGGTCCACTTTGTCCCTTGGTTCCCTTTAAATATTTCTTAAAGGATATTTCTAGGGTAGCCCGAGTTCCTAGATCTTTTTCCTTATCTGCTACCTGTTCTCATTTATTCTTATTTGTCCTTCTACTCACTTTCTTGATAGGAACATTTAGACATGTTGAAAAAATTATTGTTATTGATGTCAAAGGTAAGTAAGGATTCAAATATAAATGTGACTTTAATCAATACAAAAGTGAAAGTGGAGTAGAAATGAAGTTACATAAAAGTGGAGTAAACATGAAAGTGGATTAAAAAAAAGGTAAAAGAGAAAGTGGAGAAAAAGTTCACATGGATTTAAAACCCATGGTGGTATTTTACCCATGGTATGTTAAAAAGTGAATTAAAAAACAAAAAATGAGGAAAATTAATTATTTGTTTAATAAAATTTGTGTCTTTTCAAATGAACATGACTTTTCATGTAAAGCTTATGGTAAAGTATAAATGGAGAAGAGGAGTGTGAAAAATAAAATGTGTGTGGGTGAAAATGTAATATTATTATGCATATCAACTGAGGAGTGACGATTAAATATCATTCAAGGAGTGAAGATCGGATATGGTGTTCTAGAAAATAGATCTGGCCTTCTAGCAAGAAAAACTTGTAAAAGAAGATCTGAAGCAGAAGTAGAAGAAGAAGAAAGAAGATCTGGTGAAGAAAGAATGAAAGAAAAAGGAGTTAATAATTGGAAGAATTAAGCCTAAAACAGAAAACAGTTTGTATTACTTTACCAATAAACTCAGATACAATGCGTACATAAATAGTTGGAGTGAGATCCAACTTATTCCACTTATTGTGGGAGAAGTTGAGGGAATATCTCAACCTCCTCCAGCTACCCCCAACATAATCCCTAAACTCTAGGAATCCCTAATGAGTCATTATTATCTAACTGCCCCCCTTAATGACTACATTACACAACATAACAAAAGGTTACAACACAAACTGTCTGACTGATCCTCATATGCAGTTACACCCATCTCTGAACTTCATAGACACGCTCTTTCTCTCCATCATCTTCGAGCTACCAATTCATCCAGCATAAATAAAACTGCTTCCGACCATCTTTGAAGCATTTGTAAGATCAAAGATTCTAAACTACCCCGAAGAATAGTCTCGATACTGAAACATTCAGTAATCGATCTTACAAAATGACATTTTTACACTCAACAATACAAAGATAACACGAAACAGATGATCTTGGAGCACCGAAATACAACAAGAATCATTTTTATTTTTATTTTTTACAATATATTTCTAACATACATAAACAATAACTCTATTCTAGAACAACTTGAGAGATGATTGAGAAGGTTCATCATCACTGGATGAGTATTCTTGCATAGAACCTAGTGAGTCCTAAGCTATGTTAGCCGATTCTTTCAGTTTGCCATTTAAAAGATCACTAGCACGAGTTTTGCAATTCAGTGTTGTATGTCCACGTCTTCGACAGTAGAAGCATTCAATGTTTTTATTTGTTCTTCCCTTGGAGTATAATGCAATTTCAGAATTTGCACTGACTTCCAAGTCACCTTCCTTCATCCTCTTTTCTTCTGCTAAGAGTGCTGAAATCATGTCTTCCAGAGTTCGAGAGGGCATTTGTGTTAAAGTAAAAATAACATTGTCATATTTTAGAGACAAACTATTCAACAAGATTGCTTTTGCATCATCTTCATCGACTTTACAATTAATATCTGCCAACTGTGCTAACAAAGACTTTAGATCATTTATGTGAGAAGACAGTGATACTTCATCATGCATTTTTAACTTGAAT
>ML832014.1:0-15391 GCA_009831015.1 Picea engelmannii | reverse complement strand
TGGGATCTGTAGGTGCCTTCTCTGTTCCTTTTACTATTCCCCATAAGTTCTTATGCATCATTTGAAGTTGTATTTTTACTTTCCAAGTATGGAAATTAAAACCATTAAATTTTTCCAATGCAATATTTTCCATATCAACACAAATCAAAAAATGAATACCTCTGCAAATGACAGTGTTCCTTCCTCTGGCAGAAAAAATGCAAAATGAATACCTCTGCAAATGACAACTTTCCTTCCTCTGGCAACGTTTCTTTTAGATGTTAATGCATGGACAGATTACAGGTTATATGCTTTGAATCTTCTATTGTAGCAACAAAACCTAGCAGCATTGAATCTATAGATCCCTGGTGATTGCAGGCTTGGCGACCCAGAAGCAACGAAATTTCAACTTGGCAACCCAACAGATCGTATTTCAACTTTCTCACGGTAATTTCACTTAGCGATTCAGCTTGGCGACCCAGCAAATCGTAATTTCATCTTTCTGGTGGCTCCCTTCTCTACACGCACTAGCTGTCTGTTATCTCTCTGACACGCACTGCTACCATTGCACAAACAGATAATGAATTAACCTTCTTACGTCTGCACAGTAGATGGATTTACGCCTTTACCGGCGGCTCTGATATCTTCGATAAATAAGAGATCCCACAACAACTCGACAAGCTCTCAATCTGATAGTCTTCACAAAGCCGGTGACAGATAGAAATGGCTTCACAGATCTACCTCCAGAGCTCAGCCAGACATTAATGATCCTCAGCTCTGACACCAAGTTAATAATTGGAAGAATTAAGCTCAAAACAGAAAACAGTTTGTATTACTTTACCAATAAACTCAGATACAATACGTACATAAATAGTTGGAGTGAGATCCAACTTATTCCACTTATTGTGGGAGAAGTTGAGGGAATATCTCAACCTCCTCCAGCTACCCCGAACATAATCCCTAAACTCTAGGAATCCCTAATGAGTCATTATTATCTAACTAAAGGAGTGAGTCCCGAGTTGATATGGAGAAAGAAGAAGTAGCGAGTGCAAAGCATATTCGGTGAAAGAAAAAATAGTGATCACATAGTATATTTGGTGAAGACATAAACATCAGAGGGGATCAGTGTCTCCTGCAGGTCGATGCCTACAAACAAAAAATGGAATCGATATCTCCAGTAGGTCAGTGCCTACAAATAACAGAGGGGATTGGTATCTTTTGTAGGTTGGTTCCTACAAACAATAGCGGGGATTGGTGTCTCAAGTAGGTTGGTGCCTACAAATTTATAAAATGAAGTTTTTATGGTTTTCATTTGAAAGGGTTTCCACGTTAAATATTGTGTCTTCTTGTTATTACATTTATGCGATTGCTTCATTATGGCTTATGAATGTTAAAAAGAAAAATATATATTTATACTAATTCACCCCCCCCCCTCTCTTTGTAAGTGTATTCTCATCAATTAGTATCAGAGCAAGTTCCTTCAGAAACAGTCTAACCATTGGAAGTTAGATGTCAGGAGCACACATGGATAGTTATGAAGGTTTCTCTACAAACATGGCTTCGTTATTTGACGAAACAAACTATGCCTTCTAGAATATAAGGATGTGAACATACCCTTGGTTTTGACATTTGGAAATCGTTCGTGACTGGTTATAGACCCCAACAACTCCACCAACAGATACGATCGGGAAAAAGGCTAGTGAAAATAATGCAAAATCCATGAACACCATCTTTTGCAGACTGTCAGAATCATATTTTTTCAAAGTAATGCATTGAAAATTAGCGAAAGAAATTTGGGACAAACTTCAAAAAATCTATGAAGGAGATGACAAGGTAAAGAAGGCTAAGCTCCAAACTCATACAAGATAGTTCGAGAGTCTGAAGATGAAATATGAATGAAATGTTGTAGCCTATCTCCTCTGTGTGTACGAAATTGTTAACAACATCAGAGGACTTGGTGAAACGGTTGAAGAATCGATGATTATGAAAAAGGTATTGAGGTCACTCCCCTTAAGATTTGATGCCAAAGTTTATGCCATTGAGGAAATAAAGGATCTTGATAAATTAACAATGGATGAATTGCAAGTGATGCTCACTACATATGAAATGAGCACTGAAAAGGAAAAACCATCAAAAAGGGAAGTTGCGTTTAAATCCTCAAAGAAGATGAAGAACAAAGAGAAAAAATCAAGCAATTGTTCTATTTGTCAATCAGATGTAGAGGAAGCAAATTTTGTGAGAAAAATAAAAAAGGGATCTAGAAAATACAAATGTAAGTTTCCCTTTAAATGCTTTAACTATGGAAAAGTAGGACATTTTGTTGCTAAGTGTCCATATGAGAAAAAAAAAAGCAGTGATAATGAATAAGAATGTAATGTAAAGAGAAAACATCATCAGCAAAAAAATAGCCACAAATAAGACAAGCATGAAAATAAAAATAACTATTGTAATAATAAGAAGTGTCTCTACTCAAAATGGGTCGGTGACTCATTTGAAGAAAGCAATGAAAGTAGTTCCAGCAATGATAGAGAAGAAATTATCTTTATGGAAATCAAAACAAAGATTGATGATGACAAATAAATAATAAATTCATAAGAAGAGGAAAACACTGAAAAAATGGAGAAGTGGATCTTGAAGAAGAACTCATCTATGCCTTAAGTGAAATAAGGAAGCTAAAGAAAAAAAAATTGAAACAAAAAGAGCAACTGCAGAAATATGAAGAAGAGTATCGTGATTCAAAAGCCAAAATGTCACAAATCCTTGAAGAATTAGAAAAGATTATAATAAGCCTAAAAGTTCAATTAGAATAGGAAATAATGATAGATCAAGTGGTGAGAATTAAACTAAAGGAAAAATAAGAAAAATGTGAGAAGATGGAAGCTAAACTTGTTTCCTTAAGAAAGGATTTGGAAAAGTCAACTGCTCAGTTGAACAAAAGCTTGAAGTTTGAAAAAAGTTTCAAAATCTTAGATCATATCATCAATTGTCAAAGGTCACCATTTATTAAGATTGGTCTTGGTTATGATAAGAGTCATATGACCACCAAAGAATATTTAGAAGTTGTAGGGCCATCAAAGAAAGTAAATGAAGAAAAATCTAAAAACTATGTTGATGTACTCAAAATTTCCATCAGTGACGAAGACAGTGACAAGAAAGAAAATAATGTTTTGCAGAAAGTTGACATTTCTCCTAAGGACAACAAGGACAGATTCAAAAGATTTTTCTCGCCAAGGCAACCTCACATGAACTGTTACCAAAATTATTTCTTGGGATACTACTTTTGTTGTAATCATTTTGGTCATAGAGCAATTGATTATAAAACACATACTATAAATAATCATGTATGGAACAAAGACATGAATCTTTATGGATTCCGAAACAAAAACTATAACTCATTTGCCTCTTTATTTGATTACAATGTTGTATGCTATAAATGAAAAAATTATGGGCACAAAGCACGTTTTTATAGAATTAACCTTGTGGAAACTCCTAGACAAAACAAGGATGTGGATACCCTTGTCAAACAAAATAAATAACTCATAGGAGTTTGGAAAAGGAAGCATGAATAAGAGATGCAGAAGAAGGATGAATATATGCTTGTGCAAACTGCCCTCCATTCTCAAAACAAAGGAAACCAATGGTACATTGACAATGGATGCTCAATCCACATGACAGGTGACAAGAGCAAGTTTCTCACTTTGAAAAAAGTTGATGGAGGTAGTGTGACATTTGGAAGCGATGCTACCGCAAGGATAGTTGGAAAATGTACTCTAATTCTCAATAATGGAAAGACTAAATCATAAAATGTCTTGTATGTTGATGGTATGAAACACAATCTTCTCAGTGTTAGTCAAATGTGTGATCAAGGACACATTCTCACATTTAATTCTCAGGGTTGTGGACTAAGGAAGGCTCAAGAAGATTAGTGGAAAGTGCATATAGAACATTAAATAATGTATATATCTGCAATGAGATCCAGGGATAAAAGTGTTATATGGGACAAACAGATGAAATTTGGTTATGGCATAGAAGAATGGGTCATATGAACTTTGATAATTTGGTAAAAATCAACACTAAAAAAGTAGTGAGAGACATGCCAAATATTGTTAAACCTTCAAACACTCTCTACAAGAAATGTTCACATGGAAAACATATAAGAACAAGCTTTAAATCAAACGAATACTCAACAATGAAGCCATTGTAACTCGTTCATACAAATATCTGTGGGCCTACAAGAACATAAAGTCTACAAGGTCAAAATTACTTCATGTTGCTCATTGATGATTATTATAGAATGACATGGGTTACATTCCTAAAAGAAAAATCTGAAGATTTTGAGAAGTTCAAAACATTCAAGCCTTGGTTGAAAACAAAACTAATTTGAAAATTAAGTGTTTGAGATCAAATAGAGGAGGTGAATTTATCTCAAATGAATTTGAATAATTTTGTGAGACTCATGGGATAAAAAGACATTTATGAACCGCAAGAACTCAACAGTAAGATGGAGTGGTAGAAAGTAAAAATCAAATTGTACAAGAGATGGAAAGGACAATGTTGAATGAAGTCAAGTTATTAGACATGTTTTGGAGAGAATCAATCAACACTGCAGTTTACATTTTGAATAGAGGGCAAATCATAGTAAAAAAAAACAAAACACCTTATGAATTATGGAAAGGTAGACCAAGAACGGTTAAATACTTCAAAGTTTCCTGAAGCAAGTGCTACATAAAGAGAGATGATGAGGATTTGATAAAATTTGACTCCAGATTTGATGAAGATATATTTCTTGGTTATTCATCAAGAAACAAAGCCTACAAATGTTACAATACAACATTATGAAAAATTGTAGGGAGTTTTAATGTAAAATTTGATGAAGTAGGGCACCAGAAGGTGAAAACACAAGTAAATGTTCAAGTAGATGAGCCAAGATGAAAAGAAGAAAAAGAAGAAGAATGAGAAAAAAATGAATAAGAAGAAATAGAACACTAAGATACAAAGACACTACCTAGATTTGTTTGAAAAAAACATTTGCAAAATCTAATTCTTGGTGATAAAGATACGGGAGTTCAAACTAGAAGAAGACTAGCTAATGCACCATAATATGAAAACTTCTCCTCACTATCTAAAATAGATCCTAATAATTTTATAGAAACCAGTGAAGACAAGCATTGGATTGATGCTATGGAAAAAGATATAAATCAAATTGAGAAGAATGAAATATGAGAACTTGTTCCAAGGCCAACATATAAAAATGTAATTGGCACCAAGTGATATTTTAGGAACAAGTTGAATCAAGATGGACAAGTAATGAGAAATAAAACAAGATTGGTTTGTAAAGGCTATGCTCAAGTTGAAGGTGTTGATTTCCAAGAAACTTTTGCCCCGATTGCTAGACTAGAAGCTATCAGAATGTTTTTGGCATTTGCATTTTCAAGAACTTCAAAGTCTATCAAATGGATGTCAAGTCTACCTTTCTCAATGTTAATTTAAAGGAAGAAGTATATATTGAACAACCAGAAAGATTATTATTATCGGAAAATAAGGATTATGTGTGAAAATTGAAGAAAGCACTTTATGGGCTAAAACAAGTTCCCAGAGCCTAGTATTCAAGACTTGATAAATATCTACAACAACAAGGCTTCAAAAGATGAATTGTTAACAGTAATATCTACATCAATAGAGTGGAATAAAATCAATTGATTGTTGTGGTTTACGTAGATGACATTATTTTTGGAGGAAGTAACAAAGAAATGTGCCAAGAGTTTGCAATATAAATGCAAAAAGAATGTGAGATGTCTATGCTTGGTGAGCTATCTTCCTTTCTTGGATTATAAATTTATTAATCTAACAAAGGCATATTCATTTCACAAACCAAGTACATTAAGGAAACGTCGAAGAAATTCAGAATGAAAGATTGTACATCAGTCGACACACCTATGGCCACAAGTTGTAAATTGAGTAAAAATGATGAATCTCCGAAAGAAAATCAAACATTGTATAGGTCAATGATTAGAATCCTAAATTGTATGTGACAACATCAAGTTCAAACATTATGAAAGAAATAAGATTGGTTGCACGATTTCAAGATGCACAGAAATAAACTCATGTGCAAGAAGTAAAGAGGATATTCAAATATCTAAAGGGAACCTTGGAATTCGACTTATGGTACTCAAAAGGTGAATATTTTACTCTAACAAAATATACAGATGCATATTGGGCAGGAAATGTTGATGATAGAAAAAGTACAAATGGAGGAGCAATCTTTCAAGGAAACAGTCTAGTGTCTTGGTTGAGTAAGAAAAAGTTTGCAGTCTCTCTATCCACAACAGAAACCAAGTATATTGCAAGAGCAACATGTTGCACACAAGTTCTCTGGATGAAGAAAACACTTCAAGATATCATAGTAGAATATGATTGTAACATCCCCATTATAATACCCAGTTTGATTAATGCTTATGTAGATATAATATGTGGCTACGGCCAAGCGATGCAATATGTGAATTGTATTTCAATGTTTTAATAATAAAATGTGATGTCAGCTACTAAGGGGAGATGGAAAAGAGATGGGGACTGAACTGATCCACAAGAGAGGTCCAAGGGGGGGAATTACCCATGTTTATGGATTTAACCCGTTTTCTTAAACATGCTATTGTATGTGAACCTTCCCATTTATGATTGAGTGTTTCCAAAGCCAATCATTGAATACATGTAAGAGGGTGGGTGTGAGTGGTCACATCCCGAAGTTATTGGGCACATGGGGGTTGAGTACAATCATCTTGGGGAAGAGTGTGAGACAAGAACGGAAAGAAAAAGAGAGGAATTTTGTATGGGTTGAGACAAGTAACAACAGTTCGAAGAGTTTGGGGCACTTAGTCAAGTTTGGGCATGGAAAGAGAGTTTGGAGCGGGTGCGGTCATAGGAGAGAAAAATCCTGGAGTGTAATTGGAGCGAATTGGAGCTGGAGAATTGAAGAGCCTGATTTTCAAGATGGAACAGTGAACTCCTACATGAGTTGCACTGAAAAAACAAGTGTTGTTGTTGTTTTGCTGATAGTTTTCCTAATAGTAGTTTCCCTTGAGTTCCTAGATGAGATATTCATAGCTACCTGTGCCAGAGAGACCCTCATAAATGAATGTCACATTCCTGGGGTTAACCCTAGTAAACAGATAGTACATCCCTTGGGTTATCCCTGATAAACAGATGGTACATCCCTTAGGTTATCCCTGATAAACAGATGGTACATCCCTTGGGTTATCCTTGATAAACGAATGGTTCATTCATTGGGTTGGGTAAGTCAAGAGGAAGAGAGCTAGTGGAAAAGTCGGGATAACTATAGGAGAATATCAGTTGGGTTGAGATATTTATGAGCTTTGAGTGGACTGTGAGAGACCACCCTCTTTTGTGGATTGTTAGCCTCGGCTCGAGGGTGACTGGATAAAAAAATCTAAAACTTTAATAATATTATTATGTTTATTAAAACTATAATTACCTTAAACCCCAAAACTCTTTACCTATTTAAGCCATTCTTTAATACTATTTGTTATAAGTAAATAAAAAAAAATTAAAAAACTAATTTTTTTTAATATTAATCTCCCTTCACAAACAAAACTTACCTCAATTATTTGTTTCTTTTTAGAGATTTGACTAACATTAAAACCTAAAAAATTAGGATTATTTTTAGTTGTCTTTTAGGGTTTCATTGAGCCAACTTTTAGGGTTCCTTCCTTCCCTCTCTCGTACTTATTGTTGTTCCTCTAACATATTTTTTTTAAGTTTTTTTTTTCCTGAAGATGGATCCTGATATGGATAAGAAACATTGACAAACAATCGAGAACACTGTGGTTTATCTAAATACTTATGATAATAAGTCTCACCACAAAATATAAACAATCAGGTGACTGGAAGTTGAGATTGGGAACATTCAGCCTATGGTTGGGTGGAATGTCCGTCCCAAGCAGCTGGTTGCACGATTCTTGTTTAAGATAAGTGGTTTATCTTGTACTGAGTTATTTACATGTGTTATTGTTGTGCATGAACTTTGATAATGACTTATATTTTTCTATAATTGTTAAGTACTTGAGTAGATCTACAAATATAATCACCACAAATACTGAATACACAATAGATCCAGAGAGAAATATAGAAGAAACACACTTTATTATGAGAAAAAACTTGAGGTAGGGAAACACAATACAATGGATCTTATTATGGAAGGGATCCTCTCCTGTTCACTTGCCTCTTCGAGGGGGCATCCTCCTATTGATTTATTTCTCCAAATACAATACTTCTCTTCATATCCCATTACATTTCTTGAACCCCTTTATATAATGCTACCATCACCTAAGAACATTCTAGAAGAGGAATCTTCTAGAAGAAAAGCCTTCTAAGAAATCCTCTTACATTTATTATATCTAACTACTCATTTATTATATCTAACTACCATAGTGGGCCTTATTTAATAGTATAGTGGACCTAGTCCACCTTGCATTGAATGGCCTCCATTACCTCTTTAGCTACCTAAAATTCCATCCCCCTTATGAAAGCGTTGTCCTAAACACTTTTTATGAGGGTGGACAACCATATACAAGGGTCCCATGGATAATTGTGGACCATAATGTTGAAGAAGACTGGAGAACCAAGGTCTCGTGTATAAATGTGAGCCACTATGTTGAATTAGTTGAACTACCACTGTGAACCTGGGTCCCATGTCCAAGTGCTCATGTGAAATCCACACTGAATATATTGGAACTTGGGAACCAATTGAAAATGATGCTCTAAAGATTGACATTGATCGTGTGGATCGAAATATTTAGAACCAACAAAAACTGCATTCACTACGACTAGAGAATAATAAAACTGAAGAAAAATATGTAGAGAATGATCGTGTCATCAAATAAAATATGGAATTGGTTGTCATCCCATAAATGACAACTATCCATATACCAGTCATCACAATCGTCATAAAAAACATACCAAGCATACACTTCTTGATGATATTCATCCATGATGTTCACCAAAGTAGATTTCTCTTGGATGCTCGCCAAGGACTCGTGAATACTACGAAAACCATCCCTGAGACCTTCTTGAAAGTTATGCAATGTGGCATGCATTTGAGATTTGAATGCTTCAATCATGTGTAGAATTTCCTTGAGGGTTGAGAGTGAACATCTATTGGAAACACCACATAAAATATACCAAAAAAAAGTTTTGAAAAATCTCCATCCAATGGGTCTGACCTTGTAGATATCTGATCTCCCTGTGAAAATTTATGGACTTTGCAGTCCCATCGTCATCATGAAAACCCCAAAAAATGAATGATTTTAAATCAATGATATGTTCACTTCTGTAACTCTGATTCAGATGATTTGTTTTTTGAATTTGGGTGAAATTGTGAGAGGAACTCAGATATGTAATTTGTTTTGGAAAATTCATCTCTAGTTGCTACAGAGATTAGAAAAATTACATGGTCTTCCGTGGAAAAAACCCTCAAAATTACAAATTTTAAGATGCAAATAACGTTACTTCCCAGACTCTGTTTTAGACAATTTTTTTTAACTTGAGTGTTTTTCTAAGAGGAACTCATATCTACAACCATTTTCTATAAATTTTGCACCAAAGCCTATAGAAATCATCCAGAATGTCGCAACCCTTTTTTTTTCTCTCCGAAAAAATAAATCTACAATATATATATATATATATATATATGCCCACAATGCCTGCCAAGGAAAGTGCTATGATACCACTTGTTAAATACTAAATACTGAATATAAAAGCACCACAATAGATATACAAGAATAATATGCAAAATCTACTTTATTATTATCAAACGCTTAGGGTAGGGAAACACCATACAATGGATCCTATTATTTAAGGGATCCTCTCATGTTCACTTTCCTCTTCGAGGGGGCTTCCTTATATTGAGCTACCGCTCTAAATACAAAACTTATCTTCATATCCCATTACATTGCTTGAACACCTTTATATAGTGCTACCATCACCTAAGAACCATCTAGAGGATGAATCTTCTAGAATCATAAGCTTCTAATAAGTCCTCTTACATTTATTATATCTAACTACCCATTTATTATATCTAACTATCATAGTGGGCCTTATTTAATAATATAGTGAACCTGGTCCACCTTACATTGAATGGTCTCCACTACCTCTCTAACTATCTAACAGTAATGAATGGCTTAATTGTATCTCATGTTGATTATTAGCATGCTTCATATGCATAATTTTTAAGGTTATTACCCTAGCTAAATCTGTTATAATTGTAGTTGTAGGCTATAAGAAAATGAAAAACAACAAAAGAATGGATTTAATTAGTAGAAGTTTTTTGTTATGTGTATTTTGCACGTATTGTTGCATAGTTGGAGGCTAGATACATTACTAAAATTGTATAAGAGATGATAAAGAGAAAGTTTTAGTTGACATGGCCCAACCATGGTGGTTGGGTATGTTACAAAGTGGTATCAGAGCCCAATTTTTCAACACTGAGACTGCATGGACCATTTAGTAGAGTGCATAAGTGAAATTATAGAGTTGGAAAGAGAACTATCTGACAAAGGGAGAGTTCGTTTGCAAATTGTTTGACAAAATGTTTACGGTGTTCTGTGGTGAAATTGGATGAAATTGAACAAAAGCCCCAAATTCTTGCAGCTAAATAATGGCAATTTCAAAGTGAAAGAGTTGAATTTGAAAAGAAACAAACAAATGTTTATGTACAGGGTTTGATTTGAGTGTATTGAGCTTAGTCGTAGATCTCTATTGATGACTCAAGAAGGAATTTCATTTTTGGGCAAATTTGAGCATTTTTGGAATTTTGGAAAATAGGTAAAATTGGAAAAAAAAAATCGATGTTTTTTTGTACGTTGATGTCGGCATGATGTGGGGGGGCACGTGTCAGCGGATGTGGCAGCAGGTGACATGTACTTCCATGGTGGAAAGTACATGGATCCAGGGAGCTAGAAAAATGGCTAAGTGTTGGGATTTATTATGAGTCTGTGAGTCGGTGAGTCCGCGAGTCTGCAAAGTTAGAAAAAAAAGCTAAGTGTTAGACTTATTAAGAGTCTGTGAGTCCACAAAGATAGAAAAATGACTAAGTGTTGGGACTTATTATGATTCCATGAGTCCACAAAGGTAAAAATGACTAAGTGTTGGGCTTCTTACGATTCTGTGGGTCCACAAAGTCAGAAAAATGGCTAAGTGTTGGACTTATTATGAGTCTATGATTCTGCGAGTCTACAAAGGTAAAAACAGCTAAGTGTTGGACTTATTATGAGTATGTAAATCCGCAAAGGTAAAAATGGCTAAGTGTTGGACTTATTATGAGTCTGTGAGTCCACGAGTCTGTGAGTTCAAATAGATGGGGAAATAATCTAAGTGTTGAGACTTTTTAGACAAACTTATGAAAGGAAGAATTATGCTTTCATGAGTCCTCAAGTCTGCGAGTTCAAGTAGATGGAAAAATAATCTAAGTGTTGAGACTTTTTGGAAAGAATTATGAAAGGAAAAATTATGCTTTCGTGAGTCTGCAAGTCCGTGAGTCCGTGACTCTATGAGTTTGAATAGATGGAGAAATAATCCAAGTGTTGAGACTTTTCAGATGGACTTATGAAATGAATAATTATTCTTTCGTGAGTTTGCAATACCACGAGTCTATGAGTTTGAATAGATGGAAAAATAATCTAATTGTTGAGACTTTTCGGATGGACTTATGAAAGGAGTAACTATGCTTCTGCGAGTTTGTGAGTCCGTGAGTCCGAATAGATGGAAAAATAATCTAAGTGTTGATACTTTTCAGACGGACTTATGAAAGGAAGAATTATGCTTCCATGAGTTCGTGAGTCTATGAGTCCGAATAGATTGAAAAATAATCTAAGTGTTGAAACTTTTCAATGAAACTCATGAAAGAAAGAACTATGATATAGTATGGGAACACAATTGTACATAAATTCATGGATTATGTTATTTATTTTAGCCTAACAAATTTTGTTGGCCACAAATCTTGCAGAATTAGAGGTACAGAAAGAAACTTAGTTCTTATATGAGGACTAAAGTCATAGAATATGCTCAAGGTTTTACAACCATGGGGAAGAGTTCGTAGATCTACATATCAACATGGATAATGTTGAGACAGAGCCAAATGGAAGAAGAGATAGGAAAGAGCATGTCACTATGAGAAGTTTGCATAGGGAAGTGCAAAGCTACAGGGCTGATAATGAAAGAATTATGAAGGTTCAAGAAGAGATATTTCAGAGCTTGAACATGTTGCATAAGCAAGTTAACAAAGATTCTGGCACCAAGAAAGCAACTACTGCTAGACAAGTATCACCATCTAGATCTCACAACAAAGGGATGATCATGGAAATGATAGGCAGGCAAGAAGCATGGGCAGGCTCCATCATTCTCCAAGACAATCCACTAGAAGAACTCATGCGAATTCATAACCATGAAGCATCCCAAGTGTGTCTCTTGTTCAAAGGCAAAGAACAAGGCCTAAGGCAGACATCTTGCAAGGTGAACTCAGGAAAATGAAGCCACCTAATTTCAATGTTGAGCATGGGAAATGAGAAGAGGAAAGGGCTTGGTTGTTGGAAATGAAGAAATATTTCCATCTGCATAACTACCCGTCCTGAGTAGAAGCTAGGATTTCCCCCTACCACTTGCAAGGAAAGGAAGCCGTGTGGTGGGATCAACTTAAGAAATCCAATAACCTCGATGAAAATAGAATATCATGGAGGCAATTCAAAAGATATTTCCAAGAGAAATATTTTTCCAAGCATTACTATGAGAGAAATATGAAAGAGTTCTTTGAACTCAAGTTGGGAACCATGACAATGGAGGAATATGAAAAGAATTTCTTTCAATTGTTGAAGTATGTTAACTTCATCAAGGATGAGAAGGTTAAAATCCAAAGGTTTCTAAGTGGGTTACCCTCCTATAGTGATAATATTCAATATGACAACCCCAAGACTTTGGAAGAAACCATCAGGAGAGCAAGGCATCTTTATGAGCAAACCAAAGGAAGGTCAATGTTCCAAAAGACTTGGAATGACAAGATGAAAGATAAAAATGATCAAAGGAAGAAAGGTTTTAACCCACCCTTTTTCATAAATAACTCCCAAGCAAGTCAACAAGGCCAGGCAGCCCAAAATGATCAAAAGAATGTAGATTCAATTGGGAAAGGCCAAGGCAACACCATGTTCAATGTTGTGGATGTCGGAGGATTCACTTATCTAAGCATTGACCTCATAAAGGAGAAAGAATGAGGAATTTCCACAACATTTAGGATGTTAAAATAGTGGGAGACATGGGAGGAATTATGCCAAGGATTTATCTATCCTTGGACAACAAGTAGGCATAATATCAATCCCCCATGATCAAAGTGGAAGGTAAGATTGATAACCAACCCACAACAATTTTAATTGATTCAGGATCTAGCCATAGTTACACAAATGCTAACATTGTTGAAATATTTCACTTGCAAAGAAGTAAGCATAAAAAATCTTGGTTAGTTCAGTTATCCATGGGGGCTAAGAGAAAGATCAATGAGTTGGTTAAATATTGTCAAATAGATATGAATGGACTCAACACAAAGTCAGATGTAAACATCATACCATTGGGTTCATATGATTTTCTAATTGGTATGTATTGGTTGGAAAAGCATCACGATGTCCTAGACTGTTACAACAAGACAATCACATGTCTTGATTAGGAAGGGCAACAAGGAAAGATTCAATACATTCCAAGAGTTGTAGTTGTTAGAGAGATTTTATCTATGCAGTTGAAGAAGATCTTCAGGAAGGGATGTTAGGTGTTTACAGAGCATATGGAGGAGGCAACCAAAGATAAAGTGGAAAGCATTGAAGACCATCCGATCTTGAGGGATTTTGAATTTGTTTTTAGGGAAATCACAGGATTTCCACCAAAGAGAGACATTGATTTCTCTATCAATTTGGTGTCAGGAGTTGCCCTAGTGTCTAAGACACCATATAGAATGTGTACACCAAAATTGAAGGAGTTGTAGATGCAGCTTAAGGAGTTGTTAAAAAATGAGTATATATGCTTGAGTGTGTCACCTTGGGGAGCCTCAGTTCTATTTGTGAAGAATAATGATGGAACCTTAAGGATGTGTATTGATTTCAGGAAACTTAATAAGATTACCATGAAGAATAAGTATCATTTACCCAAAATTGATGATTTGTTTGATCAGCTGAAAGGTGCAAGAATATTTTCAAATATTGACTTGAGATCAGACTATCATCAAGTAAGGATAAGGGAAGAATACATCAACAAGACAACATTCAAAATAAGATATGGGCATTATGAATTCACGGTAGTGCCATTTAGACTATCAAATACCCCCAACAATTTTTATGTTTTTTATGAATGGAGTGTTCAAGGAATGCCTGGACAAGTTTGTGATTGTGTTAATGATATACTTGTCTATTCCAAATTAGAAGAGGAACATGAGAAACATTTAATAATGGTGTTACAATTTTTGAGAGAGCACAAATTGTATGCCAAGCTAAATAAGTGCATCTTTTACCAAAATAAGATTCACTACTTGGGGCATATAATATTAACAACATGGATAGAAGTTGATCCTGAGAAGATAGAGGCCATTAGAGGATGGCTAGCACCAAAGAATGTCACAGAGGTCAGATCATTCATGGGTCTTTCCAGTTATTACTGAAGATTCATAACATGTTTTTCAAAGATTACAAGTCCAATCATTTCCTTGCAAAAGAAGGGTGTGAAGTTTGAATGGACTTCCAAGTGTGAAGAGAGTTTTCAATAGTTGAAAATAATATTGGCAAGTGCTCAAATATTGAAGATTACAAATCCAAACGAAGATTTTGTTGTGTGCACCGATGAATGCAAGGAAGGGCTTGGTGGAGTCCTTAGTCAAAAGGATCATGTGGTATGCTATGAGTCTCGAAAATTACAAGAGCATGAGAAGAATTATGCTACCCATGATTTGGAGTTAGCAACAATTGTACATGCATTGAAAATGTAGAGGTATTACCTTGTGGGAAAGAAATTCGAGCTAAGGATAGACCACTGTGTTCTGAAGCATTTGTTTGAACAACCAACACTCAATGCTAGACAAACTAGATGGCTAGAATTTATGAGTGAATATGACATTGAAATTAAGCACATAAAGGGAAAGGAAAATCAAGTGGTCGATGCACCCAACAGGAAAGCTCATGAAATGCAGATTACAGCCATTAGCATGTACGGGACATATCTGAAAGACAAAGTTACTACAACAATGTAACACCCTGTTTCCCCCAGTTTGTAAAAATAACTGTATTGGCCAAGAACTGTGGCAAACTCAAAAATGTGAATGTGTGATGTGAATGGACCTTGTGAAAAAGGTCGATGAATGTGAATAAAATTATAT